>PVLC010012982.1:0-42677 GCA_004027655.1 Graphiurus murinus | reverse complement strand
AGCAATTTTTAACTTGCTTTTGATATATCTTGTGTTTTATCTCTCAATTTTTCCATTATGACTTTCTTTTGTGTTAATGTTTGTTCTGTTGTGCACTTTTTGATTTTCATCTCCTTTATGTATGTGTCTACCTAATGGTGACTTATTCAGGGTTCCTCAAAGAAACAGAACTAATAAGATGTAGTATGTTTCTGTATGTGTGTGCATGTGCGTGTGTGTGTGTGTGTGTGTGTGTGTGTGTGTGTGTGTGTGTGAAAGAGGGACAGAGAGAGAGAGAGAGACAGAGAGAGAAAGAGAGAATGAATTAGAAATTGGTACAATAATGGAAGTTAACAAGTTCTTCTGCAGTGTGTCCGGAAAAAAAACCATGAGAACTGATGGTATAATCAGTTCACCTTCAGAAGGCCACAACATGAGATCAAGAAGACTTGATGGTGGTGTTAGGTAGTTAGATTAGATATGAGCAGAGCAGGGAAAGGAAGGGGACATAGGATTTGTCCAGTCCTCATGAGAAGAGATAGGAGATTCACCACCCAACTGCAATTGCCATTTTAGATGCATGCCCCACACCTCATAGCCCTATGTTTCAATTAGACATAAGGGGAAATGTTTCTAGACTAATTAAATCTCTCCATGTGGAAAACTTGCTGCCATTCTCCACTTCTGAAAAGAAACCGTTTCAGAGCCTTTTTCTGAAATCTAACCTCTTTACCACAGCCTTCCCCTAAACTGTACCTCCTTCCCTAAGTAAACCTCTTACATTCCCCCTATCTGTTTTCTGTTTGTAATCTTTCTCTCAGGAAGGAAGAAATGAGGAAGAGATATCACTGTCCTGTTATATTTATTTCTAGGAGAGATTACCATCCTGAAGCAGTACAGTTAGTCTAAAGAAATTCAGTAGAATTTCAATCTGCCCTATCTGGGACATGCAATCTCCATCAAAATACCAGTGACATTCTTCACAAAACTAGAAGAAACAGTTCTAAAATTCATATGAAATAATTAAAGACTAAGAATACACAAAACAATTCTGAGTGATATAGGGGGTATCAGAATTCATAACTTCAAATTAAACTGTCAAGCTACAGTAATAAAAACTACATGGTAGAGGCATAAAAACAGACATGTAGACCCATGGAATAGACTAGAGGAAACAGAAACAAACCCACACAGATACAGTCACCTGATCTTTGACAAGACACCAAAACTTGCATTGGAGGAAAAACAGTATTTAAAATATATTCTAAGGAAATGTGGATATCTATATCTAGAAGAATGAAACTGGATCTCTATTTATCAACATATAAAAAGTCAAATCCAAGTGGACCAAAGACCTAGAATTAGTTGAGAAACAGAATAAACTGCTAGAAGAAAACAAAGGTTTAATTCTTCAACATATAGGACAGCAAGCACTGACCTCCTTAATAAAACCTCTGATGCTCAGAAAATGAAACAAAAAACTCATAAATGGAGGGCATCAAATGAAAAAGCTTCTATACAGTGAGGGAAATCATCAAGCCACATGAAGAGAGAGCAAACAGAAAGGAAGAAAATCTTTGCAAGAGATTATTCTGACAGAATGTATAAAGATAAAAAACTTGACACCAAAAAATCCAATTAACTGATTCAATAATTGAGCAGTTGAATTAAACTGGCACTTCTCAAAGGAATAAATACAAGTGGCCAATAAGTATATGGAAAAGTTTTCAACATCTTTAGAAATCAAGGCATGCATGTTAAAACTGCACTGAAGTTTCCTCTCCTTCTAGTTAGAATATTAGTCATCAAGAATATCAAGAGTAATGATGATATTGTAATACAACCACTATGGAATTCAGTAAGGAGTTTCCTCAAAAGACTAGGAATGTAACCACCATATGACCCAGCTCTACCACTCCTTGGTATATTTCCAAAAGAATTAAACTTAGAATACTGTAGTGATACCCATGCTTATGGCAGCACAATTAACAGTAATCAAGTTGTGGAACCAACCAAGGTGTCTGTCAGTAGATGAATGAAGAAATGTAGTATATATACACAATGGAGTTCTACTCAGCCATAAAGAATGATAATATGTCACTTGTAGGATAATGGGTGGAGCTAGAGAATATTTTACTAAGTGAAATCAGTCACTCTCAAAAAGCAAGGGTGCTATGTTTTCTTTCACATGTGGAAGCTAGAGAGATAATAAGACAAAAAAGGACTTCAGATAAACGAGGAGAGAGACCAGTAGAAAAGTGGAAGGGGGTTAAAGAAGGAGATAAGGATGGAAAAAATTAGGCTTGAGCAGAGAACAGTTCAAATAATGCTATGCCCGTTTATGAAGGTATAACTACCAACCAGCCTCACTAACATATGTGGGGAGAGAGGGGTGGAGTGAGTGAAGTGTTGAGAGAACCACATGAAGTGATGTGTGCATGTATGAGTATCACTCTGAATCTCACTATGATGTATAATTATGATGTACCGATAAAATATCTAAAAATTAAAAATTTATAAGCTGGACATGGGTGGTGCATGCTTGTAATCCCAGTACTTGGGAGGCTCTGAGTTCATGGCTAGGTTCAGCTACTTAGTGAGGCCCTCTGCAACTTTGTGAGACCCTGTTTCAAAATAAAGAATAAAAAATAGTACTGGTGGTGTAGCTCAGAGGTAGAATGCCCCTGAGTTCAATCCCCAGTACTGCAAAAAATTAAAAATTTCTTAAAGATTTAATCAAAGTACTGACATACGGAAACTAATAAAGTAACAGAAGAAGTGATTTATCATTGGAATGGAGAAAGATTGTCTTTTGAGGAAAACTCCACAGCACGGGAAATGAAAGCACACACATGCACACATACACACACACACACACATTAGAAATTCAGCAATAGACTTAAATAGATATTTTTCACGAAGACATATAAATGACCAATTAATTCATAACAAGTGATCACTTTCACTATTAATCAGGGAAAAACAAATCAAACTCTCAATGAGACATCACCTCAAACCACTTTATCAAAAGGACTAAAGAACCACTTTATCAAAAGGACTAAAGGTCCACACTTTTGTTAGGAATATGATTAGTATAACCAGGATGAAACTCATGCGGAGATTCTTTAGGAAATGAAGACTAGAACTCCCATATGGTCCAGCAATCTTCCTACTGAGAATAAATTAGAAGGAAATGGAATCAGTGTGCTGAAGAGACCTCTGCACTTCAGCACTAGTCACAGTAGCTAAAGAAACCATCTAAGGATTTAATTGATGAGTGGACCAAAAAATGGGATACATATACTTATGTGATACTACTCAGCCACAAAAAAGAATGAAATACTGTCATTTGCAAAAATGGTGACTGAACTGGGGATCATTAAGTGAAATCAGCCAGGCTAAAATGATTATTTTTGAATGGCCTCACTCATAAGTGTAATCTTGAAAAGTTGATTTTATAGAAGGTGAGAACCAAACAGTGAATATTTGAGGATTAGAGAGTATAAGGAACAGGGAGGAATTGAAAAAGGTCAATGTTTGTGTACTAATTTACAGTTAGATAAGAGCAAAAAGAGCCGGGTGTGGTAGTGCACACCTGTAATCCCAGTACTTAGGGGGATGAGGAATGAAGGGTGTAGGTTTAAGTCTAATCCCAGCATCTTAAGAAGACTTTGTTTCAAAATAAATAATAAAATATGGCTGGGGTGTAGCTTGAAGGCAGAATCCTCCTGGGTTTAGTATCTAGTAACCAAAAAGGAGAAAGATTTGCTATGCCATTGTATAAGAAGTGAATGCATATAACAATTACGTGAAAAACATTAAAAAAAAAGCTAGAAGAAAGGATTTTTAAAAGTTTTCATCATAAAAAAATTGCTGAGGAAGCAAACATGATTAACTTTTTTAAACATTATACTATGTGTACATGAATAGGAAAATCTCTAATATGTACAATTTTATGCTCTCATTTATCAGTTAAATACATTTTGCTTAAAAATATATATTAAGCAACTTGATCCCTAAAGGCAGGTTAATTGCTTCTTCCTAGAACAAGAATCAGAAGCTGAAGGCAATCTCACAAGGAAAATCTCCAGAGGTCTTCAGGTCCATATAATCCTCCCCAGATCTCTCTGAATTGACCTCTGAAATTTCAATGATTCGACATCACATAATTTTAGAAAGGACATCTGCATGCCGTGCTCCATTGGGCATCATTTATTCATCTGAAAGGTAATCATTTTTATACATACATGCCTTTCTGACCTGAGTATTGGCTATGATCCCTTAACCATGATCAGGGCAAATGCTCAAACACAAAAATCACATTCATTCACTTTTAAAGGATAGCATATTCACAAGATGTTTATAGACCTGTCTTATTTCTTATTTACACACACTATATGTGAATTATGGGGGAGAAGTGACCTTATGTTTATTTTACATAAAAGGAGGATGTAAGTGATTCTTCCTAGGACACAGAAAGAATTCATGGTAGATTCTGAACTAGATCCATGTTCATGTTCTTTGCTACTTTTCTTCTGTCTTAGAGAACCTGGAATCTTCTGATCACTACCTAAGAGAGACCTCTTGGAATACCACTTGTGCAACTTTCCATGGCTGAATCTATTTCAAAATCGCTACTCTGGATTGACTGTTTTTTCACTTCTAGCACAGTGGTAAGCCTCTATGTTCTTGGAACATTTCAGTGAGAAGTGTTTGTCATGAAAGAGCAGTGGGCTACCTGTACCCGCAATGAGTTAGAAAACAGATGTATTTAAACTAGTTCTAAACAATTAATAATACTATTAAATGCTTATTAGTTGGTAGAATTTCTGCTGAGTTTTTTATTAACAAAAACATTCCAGGTGTGTTTGCTGTGTGTGTAAATGTCAGAATGTCTATCTATCATAGGGATATTATTGATTTAGATGGTAATTTATGTTTTCTTTCCTTTAAAATATGGACAAAATATAAGGCAGATGATGCTTTGATTGATTAGTGACTTTTTTCTTGTTCACTATATATTTGGATTTCATTGAAGGTGAAAGCACTAACCCAAACAAACAAAATACCAGAATGGTGAAATGATCTTTTGTGTTTTTTTTTTAACTGCACATAGATTTTAAATGAATTCATATACTCTTTCACTTTCCTCTCATTCTTGGAAGGTGGATATATATCACGAATTTTGAGTCTTTCTTATACTACTTTTATAATTTTAGAGCATTACAAAATTCTTCAGTTATCAATAACTGCCAGTAAGGAAACTGAAAAAGTAAGAATAATAATATGATTTACCTTAGACATGTCCACCCATTTATTACTAAATTCCTCATCACATGTTATAGATATATATTATTATATCTACTATATATAATAGATATATTTAACATATTAAATATATATATACATATATATATATATATATTTTTTTTTGTGGTCCTGGGAATTGAATTTAGGGGCATTCTAGCATTCTACCTCCGAGCTATAACCCCAGCCCTATTTTGCATTCTTTATTTTGAAACAGGGTCTCACTAAGTTGCAGAGTGCCTCATTAGGTAGCTGAGGCTGGCCACGAACCTGGGTCCTCTGGTCTCAGCCTCCCAAATGCTGGGATTACAAGCGTGCACCACCACGCCCAGCTAGATTATCGTATATTCTAGTAGTGATCAAGTGTGTTAAATTTGGCCACCATGATGTCTCCATGGGGCTTCGAAACTGGAGTTTCCAAAGGCTTAGAAAAATGGTGGTAGGAAGTAGTAGTGAGTATTGGAATCTTCTAGAGGATGTGATTCTAGGAATAAATTTTAAGTACCATTTCTACAGTAGGAAATATCCAAATAAAATATTTTAGAACATGGGTCTTGCCACCAAAACAGATGTACAAAGTAAAGAAAGCCCAAAACTGAAGATTTTAAAATCTGGGTCTCTGTGATTTGGCTATGGGATTACATTAATGGAAGAAAGAGTGAGTTTTGAGAACAATGTTGCTCAAACTAAAATGTGATTTCAAAGAATTTTTTTTAGGTACTGGGGACGGAACCCAGGGGTATTCTGCCTTCAAGCTACACCCCTAGCCCTATTTTTTATTCTTTATTTTTGAAATGAGGTCTCACTAAGTTGCGGAGGGACTCAGTAAGTAGCTGAGGCTGGCCACAAACCCAGATCCTCCTGTCTCAGCCTCCCAAGTACTGGGATTACAAGGGTGTGCCACCATGCCCAGTTCAAAGAAGAAAATTTTAAGTGTTCTTTTAATAATATCTATACTAATTTTTTGATCTTCATTAGCTGGAGTTAATGAGTCCAAGGCTGGAATGCAACAAAGCAGAGCACAACCCCCACCAAGAACTATGCCTTCTTCAACAGCTGCTCTTGTAGCATTGAGGGTATCTGTAACACTGTCTTTCTTTTCATTCACTTCACCATCACTTGTGCCACCAACCTTCAGCACATCTGAAACTTTGGCCAGCCTTTCATTCAGGTTTTCTTTTTCATATTCACTAGTTGTGATATCTAATTGCTCAATGATTTCTTGAATACGTTTTTCAATTTGAGCTTTGTCGCCTTTTCCTTTCAAAAGCATAATATCATCTTTGGTGACAATGACCTCTCCAACTTTCCCCAAGTCATGAGGCTGAACATCCTCAAGATTTAGAGTCAAACCCTCTTCTCCAAATACTGTACCACCAGTAGCAATAGCCATATCTTTAAGCTGGTTCTTTCTATTGTCACCAAAACCTGGAGCTTTGACGGCCACAGCCTGAAGACCAACTTTTAGCCTATTCAAAACAAGTGTACTTAGAGCTTCTCCATCAAAATCTTCTGCAATTATGATCAAGGGTTTACGGTGAGCATTGGCAATTTCAAAAGCAATGGTACAATGGACTGAATTTTCTTTTCACTCAAAAGAACATAGGCATCCCAGAACTCACATTTCTGACCTTTTGATGTATTAATAAAATATACAGGTGAAATATAGCCTCGATCAAATTTCATGCCTTCAATAATTTCTAATTCATCATTCAGTGTTTTCCCATCCTTTACTGTGTGACACCCTTTCTTCCAACCATCTTCATTGCATCAGAAATGATGTTGCCAATTTCTTTGTCTCCATTTGCAGAAATAGCAGCAACCTGAGCAATTTCTTCAGGGGTTGTCACAGGTTTAGACTGTTTCTTAAGTTCAGCAATTACAGCATCAACAGCTAACATCACACCTCTCCTAATTTCCACTGGATTAGCACCTTTGCTAATCTTCTCGAAGCCTTCTTTGGCAATAGAGCGCACCAGTACATAGCAGTGGTGGTTCCATCCCCAGCCTCTTCATTTGTGTTGTTGGCAACATCTTGAACAAGTTTAGCTCCAAATTCTTATATTTATCCTTCAAATGATAAGAATACAGGTGTTGAAGGATCTTTGATAGTTGAGAAAATTCTGCAGAGTTCTCCAGAAGTTGGTTATGATGCTATGCTTGGAGATTTTGTGAATATCGTAGAAAAAGGAATCATTGATCCCACAAAGGTTGTATGAACTGCTTTAATGGATGCTGCTGGGGTGGCTTCTCTGTTAACTACCGCAGAAGCTGTAGTCACAGAAATTCCTAAAGAAGAGAAGGACCCTGGAATGGGCGCAATGGGCAGAATGGGAGGTGATATGGGAGGTGGCATGTTCTAATCCATAGAATAGTGCTTTACCATTAATAATGAACTGTGACAGGAAACTCAAAGATGGGTTCCTCACCAATAACTTCAGAGAAGTCAGTTGAAGAAAATGACTGAAGAAAAGGCTGGTTGATATGTAGGAAAATAACTATAACCATCAATTACTGGTTTCAGTTGACAATATATAATGGTTTATTGCTGTCATTGTCCATGCCTACAGATAATTAATTTTTGAATAAAAGACATTTGTACATTATTGAAAAAAAAACAAAAAAGAAAAGTTTAGTAAGATTGGTTCAAATGGAATTTTCACAGCAACAACCACATGGTTGAAGACAAACTGAGAAATACTGGAGAGCCAGGAAGGATCAGTGGCCCTAGAGGGGTCAGTGGAAAATTAGGGAAAGAAATTTAAAGACCTCTAAGTCACCTGCAACTGAAGGCCTGTACGTAAGCACCCTCCTCAGTAAATAAAAACATGAAGCATTATTCCACTTAATATCATGATAATTAGTACTTATCAGGTTGTGGATAACACCCAGAATTTTATTGTGCTTTATGTATTATCTTACTTTTCACAATATCACCTCCGAATAATTCCCTGTGCTGTATTCATTTTGCAGATGGAAGTATGGTCAGAGTCACTAGGTAAGGACCAGTGATTCTTCAGTGATAAATTGAGGGTCTGATATATGTCTTCTCTGGGAGCTTAAGTTTCATGATGGCTATATCTGATGTGTCTTCACTCAGATTGTCTCTGCAGGATTCATATGCTTTCACCACCCCAGATATCCCACCACATCTACTCTGCATTGAGATGTGCTAAAAATTTTCAAGAATTATAACCATCTTTAACCTAAGCAAAGTTTATGTTTTTAACCATATCCCAGTCACCAAACATATAAGATGGTGATAATGAGCATGAAAGTGTAGGAAAAGACTCAGTGAAATTCAGAGCTTGTTAATTCATTTAGGACTCTTTCATAGTTGAAAGAAGTGTCATTCGACTGTTTTGGATTTTTATGTTCTTGTTTGTTTTACTACTGATTAGAGGCAAACATGTAGTGAACAAGATGAATTCTCTACCTAGTCATTCATATTCTTAGTTCACTGAGAAATCCACAATATTGAGAATGAACAAAGTAGGAAAGGAATAATTGTAAACTGAGTAATCAGTTTGATTTAAACTCAGTTTAGAGAATTATAGGAGCCACTCAGTGTGGGCTATGGATGGAAAGCAGAGATTAACCATTAATACTTGGGTGAATATGAATCAGTTTTTGAACTTTTGGGGCTTTATAATTTGTGTAAGTGTAACAACCAACCAAATTCACAATACTGGTGAGAGGAGACAATACGGACACCTGTCATGTGTCTATAGCAGTTCTTGGCAGGTGAGCAACACAAATTTGTCACCTTTTACTGACCTCAAGGGAAATGAATGATCAGATAGTTTCATAAAACAAGCATTTTTGATAAGTTATTAAATTGTGCACATCTTGGTAATTTTAAATTGGGTAGATGATCCATTATGATTCTTCAGATCAACAGAATAACAACCATATTATATAATTAATGCATCAGATTTCTAGTTCACCTGTAGCCACAGGAATTTTCTGAGTGGTTTGGATGGGAGCTTTGGAGATTCATGGTCCTGAGGTTTTTAAGCATGAAGAGAAGCTTGTGATTGATTTCTCATGTTGTTTCTCTACAATCAGAGGTTTGACAAGATTTAGATTCTTCTTTACTAAAGTTTGTTCCCAGAGAAACAAACTCTTATGATAGAAACAAACTTTATGACAGAAACATAAATTCACGCAGCAGTTGGAGAATCTTTATGTATGAATTATTGCTACAATGGAGAAATATATAATTTAATGACACTTTCCTATTAAATTTATTTATAATTTTTTGTATTTCTTTATTGTTACAGACCTTTTAGTAATTCTCAGATATCACTGATGGAAAACAGGACAGAAGTGACAGAGTTCATCCTGCTGGGATTGACCCATGACCCAGGGCTGCAGGTTCCCCTCTTTGGAACCTTCCTCCTCATCTACATCAGCACTCTGGCTGGGAACCTGGGGATGATCCTGTTGATTCTCTTGGACTCTCGGCTCCACACTCCCATGTATTTTTTTCTGGGGAACCTATCTTTTGTGGATTTGTGTTACTCTTCAGCTGTCACTCCCACAGTCATGGTGGGGCTACTTATGGGAGATATGGTCATTTCCTATAATGCTTGTGCTGCTCAGATGTTCTTTTTTACAGGCTTCGCTACTGTGGAAAATTTCCTCTTGGCCTCAATGGCCTATGATCGCTATGCAGCAGTGTGTAAGCCCCTGCATTACACTACCACCATGACAACAAGTGTGTGTGCATATCTGATTGTGAGCTGCTATGTCTGTGGCTTCTTGAGTGCCTGCTTCTACACTGGGAACACATTCATCCTCTCTTTGTGTATGCCCAATGTGGTTCATCATTTTTTCTGTGATATTCCAGCAGTCATGGCTCTCTCTTGCTCTGATAGACATGTTAATGAGCTGGCTCTTATTTATGTAGCTAGCTTCAATATATTTTCTGCTCTCCTAGTTATCTTAATATCCTACATATTGATTTTTATCACCATCCTGAAGATGCGCTCAGGTGCAGGATATCGGAAGGCCATATCCACCTGTTCCTCCCACTTTACTGCAATTTCCATTTTCTATGGGACAATTATATTCATGTATTTACAGCCCAGGTCTAGTGATTCCTTGGACACTGACAAAATCACATCTGTGTTCTATACTATGGTCATCCCCATGCTGAACCCTGTTGTCTACAGCCTGAGGAACAAAGAGGTCAAGAGTGCATTCACAAACATTTTATTGAGACAAAATAATCCTTAGGATTTACACTTTTCATTTTGAGGTACACAATATCTGTAGTCATTTCTCTGGAATCTTTTCCATGTACTCTATTGCATTTTAAAACACAGTGAAATCAAGTTCCTGGAATGATACACTTATCTCTATAAAGTAATTATCTAGAAGACAGGAAACATGTTTCGGATCTATACTTGATTAAAACTGTCTATGATATATTGGGGCTAACTTCTCAAACTCCCTATGAGGTGCAAGTTATTCCACCATTTTCTATGCAAGTTTTCTACCACATGTTAATAGGAAAAAATAGAGAACAATTTCATAAAGAAGCCCATGAAGAAAAATATGGGTGTGTTTCATGAGGCACGCACACATGGGCATGGTATGTTTGTCAGAATTAAATGTAATGTGGCTATTTTTGTGGTTATTTGTTAATTTATCTGTATTAAGAGATTCCCACATAGGTACTAAAATATTTTACTCTTTGTTAGAAAACTTTCCAAAGATACTACCATTTGAAACAGTTGTCTAAGTAAAGAACATTTTCTGCCTGTTACGGTGGCACATGCCTGTAATCTCAGTACTTGGGAGGTTGAATCAGGAGGATACAGGTTCAAGGCCAGCCTCAGCAATATAGCAAGACTCTGTTTCAAAATAAAAAGGCTGGAGGTGTAGCTCAGAAGTAGAACTCCTCTAGCAGTGAGCATATGAAGCTAAGTGAGTGGACATCTTGGTCTTTGTCCACTGGTCAGTTCTGCGTCTAGGTCCACATGACATGAAAGTTGGAGGTAGGGATATTTCTAAAATACATTGCTCCAAGTGGAATTGTCCTGTGGGATATAAAGAGACAAAACTACATGATTCTCCACTGGAACAAGAAAATAAACTTGATGGTGTGGAAAGAAGTGCAAAATAAGTCTAAAAGAAACCTCGGAAGATAGTGAGTAGTTAGCAAGGTGGCAAGACTTCTTAGACAAGTCGCAGCCATCTCTACTAAAGTACAGACTAAGGAAGAAAGGAGTGAACATGAGAAAATTGGAAAAGTCTTTCCTCTTCCCACAGACCTCAATTCTTATAATCTACAGCTTTTTAAAGTTTTGAATTTTGAAACATAATTTAGACTTAACTCTGAGGGAATTTATGTAGAAGAGTCATCAGTTTTATTACTTTCTAAATCCTCTTCCACAGCTTACTCCTTGTGGTAATAGACACAAGGAGTGTGGAAATATCTTCAATAGAAAAAAGCTTTTACCCCATCTGATAGCAGAGCATTTATAATGGAGAAAAATCCTATGGCATTACTGAATGGTGGGGAGTTTTACTTACATGTCACAGTTCATTGAATGACAAAGTCATGCTAAAGGAAAATCCTGTGCTTCTGAATAATATTGAAAAGCATTTAGGTAGATGACAGATCTTATAGAACAGTAGAAAATTCATACTGGAGAGAAAACAATGAATGTAGCAAAATTTTATTAAATATTAGAAGAAATTTTCACTGAAGAGAAAGCTTGGAATGTACTAAATGTGATAACATTATTTCTCAAACCTTATCCTTTACTCTGCATTTGAGAAGCCATACACAGAGGAGCCTTGTAAATGTAAGAAATGTGGAAATACTTTCAACCAAAAGTAAATTCTCATTTGTCAAATTCATACTGGAGAGAAATCTTGTGAATGTGGGAAAGCTTTCATTCAGGTGTCACACCTCATTCAGCAGAGGATTTATAGTGGGGAAAACCCCTCTGCATGTAAGATATATGAGAAACACTTCAGTCACAAGTCAAATCTCACTGAGTATGAATATGTTCAAAACAGAGAGAAATCTTTTGAATGCAATGAATGTGGAAAGGCCTTCAGGCAAAAGCTGTATGTCATTAAACATCGGAACACCCATACTGGAGAGAAGCTTTTTGAATGTAATGATTGTGGAAAATCCTTTAGCAGAAGGAGAACTTCCTTACACATCAGAAAATTCACACTGGAGAGAAACCTTTTGAGTGTAAAGATTGTGGGAAACTTTCATTCAGAAGTCAAACCTCATCAGACACCAAAGAACCTACACAGGAGAGAAACCCTTCATATGGAAGGAGTGTGGGAAAACCTTTAGCAGCAAGTCAAACCTTACATAGTATGAGAAAATTCATATTGGAGAGAAATCCTTTAAGTGAAATGATGTGGAATAGCGTTTGGCCAGAAGAAGTACCTCATAAAGCATCAAAACTTTCACATTGGAGGGAATGCCTATGAATGTGGGAAAGCCTTCTCTTAATGAACATCGCTTATTGTGCACATGAGAATTCATTCTGGTAATAAACCTTATGAATGCAATGTATGTGGAAAAGCCTTCTCTCAGAGTTAATCCCTCACTGTGTGTATGAGAAGCCATATAGCAGAGAAATCCTATGACTGTAATGAATGTGGAAAGGCCTTCTTTCACTTCTCAACCCTAGCTCTGCATTTGACAATACACACAAGCAAGAAGCCTTTTCATTGTAGTGAATGTGGGAAAGTTTTCAGCCAGAAGTATACCACATTAGACACCAAAAAATTCATATTCATTAAAAACCTTGTGAATATCTCCAAAATGGTAAAGTGTACATCATAAATGTATACCTTATAATGCATCAGAAATAGTCATTCTGAAGCAAAGTACCACAAATGTGGTGAACTTTCAGAAATGCTAAAAAATTACAGGCACCAAGAATTCATACTGAAGAGGAAGACAGTCATATGATAAAAAAGACTGTACCCAACAATAAAAACACAGCCAACAGTAAAGGTAATCTGGAAACTTTAGACATGTTTTCACTGAAATTGGGAACAGAAAAAGAAAAGCCTGTTTTTGTTGTCAGCATAGATTTGAAGATCTTCATCAGTGTCATGAAAAAATTGCTGGCTTTACTTGGCATGGTGGTTCATGCTTGTGGTCTCAGTACTCAGGAGGCTGAGACAGGAGGATCATAGATTTGAGTACAGCCTTAACAAATGAGGGAGGCCCCCTGCAACTTAGACCGTTTCAAAATAAAAAGAATAAAATAGGGTGGGGCTATAGCTCAGAGGTAGAATGCCCCTGGGTTCCATTCTCAATAACACACACACACACACACACACACACACACACACACACACTGCTGGCTTTGAACCTGTGATCTTCCTGTCTCAGCCTCCCATGCACTGGGATTACAAGCATGCACCACCATGCCTGGCTTCATGAGTGTACTAAAAATAAGTTGTATTAGAAAGAGGCAAAAACAGATGATATAATTGCCTACAGAAAATTAACCTCTTGGGTTAATTTTTCATTCAGTAGAGCAGAAGAGTTTGCAATGAAGATCTATGAATTTATTAGACTTGGAATATGAAGGGAAGGACATCCGATGAGAAAGTAACAGGACAGTTTAAAAATTACTCGAGATAATTTGTTCTCTGAGGGGGAGGAATAGATTATGAACTACACACAAAAGTAAAATCAATGGGCTGAAAGCAGAAGTATATAAAAGCTGCATACTAATATGACTATGACCTTGGGTGTAGTGAAACATTAATTATAACAAGTTTTAAAAAAGTACACAATGGAAATTTCCTTTAATATGATAACATACATTTATAAAATGTAACAAGCAAGATCCACATATTATTAACTGAATGATCTAAAAAGTTCTGTTGCAAAATGATGCATATAGTACAATGGCTTTTTGTAAACTTGAATTAAAACTTCATGAAATTTAGTACTTATACTGTTACTGGATATATATGCATGTAAATGCTTTTGAAATGAATTGGAGGGAGGGATACAGAGCAAACTTGGATAGTGGTGGCTTGTAAAGAATGGAGAAAGGAAGGGAATCAGTATGATAGGTGAGGTAGAGAGGAAGGGGCTTCAGCTTTTTATAAAGACATCCACATCTCTATCCACTTCTTTTGAAGACCGGAAGTAAATATATGAAGATACTGGCTAATTCTAGGTTGTGGTATGTGGATATCTTGCCTTACTTTTGTACTTTTCTGTATTTTTAAATTTTTTCAAAATTAAAAAGAACCTGAGTAAAGATGGGAACTCTATACCGGTAGAAATTGGTATAATGGGTTACTTCCCAATCAAATGCTAAACTTTTTTTTTAATAGGAAATCTAAAATTTTATTGAGTGGATGAACTTGCTCTCTATTTAATATGAAATTGTCTATCTTATTAAAATATAAAATGGCCTCAGACTACAAACTGTTACAATTTATTTGCAACATATTGTTTAAGATTAAAAAAATTTTAGGAACTTCTCATTAAATGAGTGCATGTAAAAAAAAAGAAGTAGAAATCTTCTGGGATCAACCTCCAGTACCAAAAAATGAAATAAAATAAGATAAAAAGAAAAAGAAAAAACCAAACATACCAGAAAAATATCTTTCTCATCATTACCTGTGGCCATCATCCAGTCCTTTGAAGGATTACTTGAATAGAACAAATAGGTGATAACAGAGCAAATTACCTGTCTCTCTGCCCCTGTCTTACTCACTCTATCCTTTCTCTAATTAGGAATCCTCTTTTCTCATTCTTGAACAATGGAGATAGTTGCTGTCAGGACTTTAGTTTCCAGGATTTAGGCTAGTCAGGTATCCTAGTCTAGAACTTACTCACATCAAATCTCAATTTTGCTTTACACTCAGAATGAATTATACTCCTGACTCCCTGATTCTCTAAGTTATAAACAACAGAGCATGGCATATTCAGTTTCCATAATTGTATAATCCTATAGCCACAATAAATATCCTTTAATATGTGTGAACATATTCTGTTTATTGTTTCACTAGAGAATCTGTACTGCTAGATCAGTCTTTAATAGTTATTATTTTATATTAAAATGCATTACTGCACAATTTATATGTAATATTGTTATATTCCCTTCCCTACTATTCTAAGCATAATAACTTGTGAAAAATATGATAGATTATTTGATGAAACTGCATTTTTATTACATATGTTAACAAGGGATACATAATTCTTATATCTCATATGAATTAATATTCACATTTGGGTCATTTAATTCAACCACCATGTTCATATTTCAACTTTCAAAATGATAAAGTAGTCAGAATACTATAAAAGAAAAGATAAAATTGGAATATTTTAATGTATTCATATATTAATGTGACTTTTCAGACAAAATTACTCTAAGAAATCAATAATGTTGCACATTATAAAAATGCTTTGAAATTGTTAATATTGTACATTATTTTTTACTTTAGTTGAGTTCTAGTTCTCTTTTCTTTTCCCAGTTTTTTTGTCACTTTATTCTGAATGATTTCTAACTCTTTATTCACAACTCCTACCTGCTCATTTCTCAGGACTTTGCAGGTTCTGTTCCTTGTGTAGAATGACTCACTCTATTCATGTCTTTGAATGAATGTTACCTTGTCCTAGAGTCCTACCCTGTCCTCTAAACCTATGTCATTCTCCATGATTTTTTCAACCCTTACCTACTTGTGTAGCTGCTTACTTGGTTCTTATCCACAACTAGCATGTGAACACCACAAGAGCAATGACTTTATCTATTTTGTTCAGAGTACAGTCATTACTATCTGAATAGAAGACTATTTCATAGTTGATTGCAATAAATATTGGTTAAATAAATGAAATGAATAAAACAATCAAACTTAGATGCAATTTCACAAACATGTTGACTTCTGAAATGGTGATGATAGTGGTGATGCACAAGATAAACCCTCTAGAGAAATATGCAGTGTATTTCCTGAGGCACAGATAATTCTCAACTAGGAGCTCAAGCTATGGTGGCTAAAAGCAGAGGGAGGGAGATTCAAAGGCTCTGCTCCTCACATCCCGGAGGAGGTCAGAAGCAGAGAGAGCTAAAAGGGGAGGAAAGAACCATATAATCCCTAAGGCCATAACCCCCAAGGAACCCTTCTTAGCAACCAAGTTCTATACCAATATTGCTACCTTATTTCCATGAATGCTAGGGGGACATTCTAAATCCAAACCATACTAACGTGTACACAGAGGAAGGGCTGAAATGGGGTGGGATGTGGAGAAGCACATCAAGTAATGTGTGCATGTACTAATGTGCCACTTTGAATCTCACTATGATGTATAATTACAATGCACCATAAAAAGAATAAAAAATAAAAAAAATACCACAAAGATTTTAATGTAAGTTATGATAGAAGGAAAGTAATACAATCACATAGAAGAAATGATTAAAGTCATTGGAATGAGAAAAAGATGATTTTTGGAAACAACTTCCACAGCACAGCACAGTACAGGACACACACACATACACTGTAAATTGGGCAGTAGAATTAAATAGACATTTTTCATAGAAAACACATAATGACCAAACGGTTCATTATATTTACTTCCCCTATTCATCAGGGAAATATAAATTAAATCTCAATGAGACATCACCTCATCACCAAAAGATTAGCCTTAACAAAAGGATTAAAGATTATCAGTGCTAGAAAGGAGTGGGAAAACCCTTCCACAATCTTGTTGGGAATATAATTAATACAGTAGGAAAACCATATGGAGGATACACACAAAATGAAGAATAAAATTCACATATGACCCAGCAATCTTCCTACTGAGAGTAAATTTGAAATAAAAGGAATCAGTATGCCCAATAAACCATTGCATTTTCTTATTTGTTGTAGCACTACTCACAGTAGCTAAGAAAACCACCTATACATCCATTCATTGATGAATAGACAAAAAAAGGATATCTGTATATATATATAATGAAATACTACCCAGCCACAAAAGAGAATGAAATCTTGCCATTTGCCACAAAAGTGACTGAATTGGGGATCATTATGTTAAATGAAATCATCCAGGCTAAAATGAAAATTATTGAATAAACTCACTCATTCAAATATTGAAAACTTGATCTCATAGAAGTTGAGAATTGAACAGTGGATACTTGAGGCTGGAGAATGTAGGGAACAAGGAGAGATTGAGAAAGGTTGATCGTTGGACACTAATTTACAGCTCGAGAGGAACAAGATATAGAATGCCATTGTCCAGGATGGAGATTGTAGATAACAATTATGTATTGTTCACTTCAAAAAGCTAGAAGAAAGAATTGTTAAATCTATTGCCTTAAAAAGAAGATAAGTGAGATAAGCTGGGCATGGTGGTGCGTGTTTGTAATCACAGTACTTGGGAGGCTGAGACCAGAGGATCTGGGTTCGTAGCCAGACTTAGCTACTTAGTGAGGCCCTCCAGAACTTACTGAGATCCTGTTTCAAAATAAAGAACAAAAAGTAGGACTGGGGGTGTAGTAGCTCAGAGGTACAATGCCTCTGGGTTCCATCCCCAGTACCACACACACACACACACAAAGTGAGGAAGCCAACGTGGTTAAACTGACTTAAACATTACACAGTGTCTCCATGTATAGGATACTCTCATGGTGCCAAATAAACATGTACAATTTTATGCTCTCATTATAAGTTAAAGTACATTTGTTAAAAAAAATAAATTAAGTAGTTTGAGATCCCTTAAGACAGAATAATTGCTTATTCCCTGGAAAGGAGAATCAGAAGCTGAAGGCAACCTCACAAGGAAAATCTCCAGAGGTCTCCAGGTCCATATTACTCTCCCCCTATCTCTACGGACTGGCCTCTTAAATCACAATGACTCAGCATCGCATTGTAATAGAAGGGACACCTGCATGCCATGATCAATTGGGCATCATTTATTCATCTGAAAGGTAATTATTATTACAGGTACAGGCCTTCTTTGGATCTGAATATTTGCCACGGTCCTTCAACCTTAGTCAAGAAAAACACTCAGAGATAAAAGTCATATTGATTCACTTTTATATGATAATATCTGTAATGGTTTGGATTTAGAATGTCTCCATATTCCTCATGGAAACAAGGTAGCAGTGTTAAGCTGGACTTGATTGCTAAGGAGGTCCCTGGGGGTACATGGCCTTGGGGATTATATCAGGTTCTCTGCTCCCCTTGGTCTTTCATTTTTCTTCCCCCTATGATATGAGAAGCAGAGCCTGTTCTCTCTCTCTCTCTCTCTCTCTCTCTCTCTCTCTCTCTCTCTCTCTCTCCTTCTCTTCTTTTCTCTCTCTCTCTCTCTCTCTCTCCTTCTCTTCTTTTCCCTCTCTCTCTCTCTTCTCTCTGTCTCCTCTCACCATTTTCCATCACCCTGCTCTGAGCTTCAGATCCTAGCCTCACATGGATCAAAACCAGAATCTCCAAAAAACTTCGAGCAAATAAATCTTCCTTCTTCTAAATTTTTTTGATCAGGCTTTTTGTATTTTGGCATTGAGAATGCTGACTGAGACAGAAATTGATATCAGACAAGTTGAATTTCTACTCTATCTACATCTGACCGTATATTTTGTGAGTCTTTGGAACTGGTTTATGAGAGGAAAATGGAAAGGCCAGAACAGATAGAAAGGCAGATAGTAGAAACTGTGCTCAGAAGATTTTGGAGGGCAAAGAGGACTCAATAGGAAAATGGAGTAGAGGCCATACCTGTTACATTCTGGCAAAAAACGTATTGGCATTTTGCCTATGTCCTGAAACTTTGTGTAATGCTGAACTTTAGAATGCGGGATTAATTACACTGGAGGAGGTAATCTCAAAAGAGCAATATATCCAAACTTTCTTATGAATATTGATGTCCTCATTTAGTAAATTGTATACTGAATTTTAGGAGTGGAAAGCAAAGCAGAAACTTTATAGATTTGTAATTTGGCCAGAAAGTCATGTGTAAAGATTGTACCCAGAGAGATGATCCTGTGAAAGAAAGTTAGATGGTTGAATGGAGGTCAAAAGAAGGAAATAAATGCATTCAGGGCATTTGAATATTTGTATAAGAAAGAAAGTATTGAGATCAAGGTAATTTGTAACCATGGAAACAAGGGTGATGATTTTGAAGAAAGACACTCAGATTCCTTCACTGTGGGCTTTATGGAGGCAGGCCTAGCACCACCATGATGTTGACTGACTCAGCCATGGTCAAAATGAAGGAAGGTCCAGTAGCAATAATTAAAGTGGGTGTAACTACCTTTCCCACTGAGAGTCCATGTTGATGGTCACAAAATGTGCCTTTACTGGAAAAAAAAGGGACTATAAAGCCTTTCCCCCAGATTTCAAGGGAAGGTTCCCAGAAAAGGTGTGGCTCTATCAGAATTCCTGCAAACAGGCCAAAATGGGACACTTTGTGAAGCTGTGAGGGTGAAGTCAAGGTTGTAAAACCAAAAACCAAAAACCATGCAATTAGAAATGCCTGAAATGTGGAACAACTATGAGAAAAAGTTACAAGCTGTGAACCATGGAGCCAGGCTGGAATAAAGACTATCCTGCCTGTTGAAATCACCCAGGTCACAGGAGTGGGGCTACCGAGGCCCCTTGAGTTTGCGTCTCAGCACCATATGCCCCAGATGCCAGAAGTGGAGCTCAGGATCAAATGCTTGCCATGCTGGATTTTGATATTGTTTTGATACCATTTTTTTCTTTCTATGGCTCTATTTCTCTCTTTTGTAATGCAAGTATTTACCTTTTGTCATTGTACATTAGATGCCTATAGCTTGCTTTTTATTTATTTATTTTTACTGAGGCTCACAGACAAGAGTTCACTTTGAGTCAGAAGATTTTGAGACTTTTTTGTGTGCATTATACTTATACATCATATTGGGGGATAGAGTGACAGAAAATAGATGCACAAAACTCTTGGAGGACTTCCAACAGGGTTCTTACCCCTACATGTCTTTGAGATTGGAATTGGTAATTTTGTGTACATTCATAGCATTATTTCAACTGTTACACTATATCTTCATCCCCTCTCTTTCCTTCCTATCCCACCTCAATCACTCCATTGGAGTCTCTGCTCTTCTACTTGATGTTACTTTTATTTCTGAATATCTCTCTAGCTTTCACATATACGATAAAACATATATCTACTCATTTTTGGGGACTGGCCAATCTCATTTAGTGTAATATTCTTGAGTTCCACTCATTTTCCTGTAAATGGCATGGGCTCATTCCTCTTTATGGTTGAGTAAAATTTCATTGTTGGTATATGCCAAAGTTTTGTGCTCCATTCATCTGTTGATGGACACCTAGGCTGGTTTCATAATTTGTCTATTGTAAGTTTTGCTGTTATGAACATGAATATGAAAGTATCACTATAAAACTCTGATTTCAGTTCCCTTGGAAAGATGCCCAGGAGTGCTATATCTGGGTCATATTGTAGTTCCATTCCAAATCTGAGGAACCTCCACATTGATCTTCACAGTGGCTGTAATAGTTTGTAGTCCACCAACAGGGTAATAAAGTTCCTATTTATCCACATCCTTGCCAGCATTTATTATTCATGTTCTTAATGACTGGCATTCTAACTGGAGATAGATGGAATCTCAGTGTAATTTTGATTTGCATTTCTCTAATTACTAAACATGTTGAACTTTTTTTCATATATTTGTGAGTTGTTTGTATTTCTTCATTTATTCTTTAAAAATATCTATTCAGTTCAGTTCCCACTTTTGATAAGATTGTTTTTAGTATTAAGCCTTTAAGCTATTTGTACATTCTAGGCATAAGACCTTTGTCAGTTGGGTAGGTGGCAGAGATTTCCCATTTGTAGGCTATCTCTGTAGATTATAGATTGTTTCTTTTGCTGCACAGAAGCTTTTTAATTTAATGTGATCCCATTTATTAATTCTTGTTTTAATTTCCTGAGCATGTGGGGTCTTATTGAGGAAGTTTCTACCAGTACCTGTATGTTGTAGTGTTGGTCCTATGCCCTCTTATAGCAGTTTCAAGTTATAAATTACTAAAGAAAGAAAATGAAGATTGTAGAAGATGGAAAGACCTCCAATGCTCTTGGAAAAGCAGAATAAATGGCCATCCTACCAAAAGTGCTCTATATATTCAATGCAATCCCTATCAAAATATCATGGTTGTTTTTCCAGACCGAGATAAATCAGTTATGGAGTTTATATGGAAAAACAAAAGACTCAGAATAGCTAAAACAATCTCAGCAATAAGAACCATGCCAGAGGCATCATAATACCTGACTTCAAATTATACTACAAAGCAATAGTAATAAAAACAGTGTGGTATTTACACAAAAATAGATACATAGACCAATGGAACAGAACAGAAGACTCAGAAACAAGGTCTCACACTTATAAATAGTTAATCTTTGATGAAAGTGCCAAACACACTGGAGAAAAGACAGCCTTTTTAACAAATGGTGTTGGGAAAAACGGTTATCTATATGTAGGAAAACAGAAATAAATTTTAAACTCTCAAACTGCACAAGGGTCAAATCAAAATGGATCAAAGTCCTAGAAATCTGACCAGCAACTTTGAAATTGCTAGAAGAAGGCATAGGACTTTGGGACTTCTGAGTGGTGGTAGAAGAACTCTTGGAAGTTACATTTTGCATTATGAAGTAATTGTGAGGTCTAGAGAGACAGGGGTAGGAGTACAATGGTTTGGATTTAGAATGTCCTCCTAGTCCTTATGAAAACAAGATAGCAATGTTGGAAGCTGGGCTTGATTGTGAAGAGGGAGTCCTTGGGGGTTGTGACCTTGGGGATTATATCAGGTTTTTTCCCTCCCCTTGGTATCTAATTTTTATGGCCTCCATTATGTGAGGAGCAGAGCCCACGTTTCTCTGCTTCCTGCCACCATGCCCTGATCTTCAGACCCTGGCCTCACATGGATTCAACCTAGAATCTGAAAACAAACAAACAAAAACCCCCAAACCAAAACAAAACAAAAACCTGAGGGCAAATAAATATTCCTTCCTCTAGGTTGTGTGGTGGTCAGACTGTTTGGATTATAGCAGTAAGAATGCTGACTGACATCTTCACAGGATGTTTGCAGACCTGTTTTATTTCTTATTTACAAAAACTATCTGTAATTATGGAGAAGTAAGCTTTTCATCTGCATTTTACATAGAAGGAGGAGGCAAGTGATTCTTCCTAGGGCACAGAATGAATTCACAGTATAGATTCTGAACTGGACCCATGTTAGTGTTCTTTCCTCCCTTTTTTTCCTGGCTTACAGAACCTTTTCATCACTACCTGAAAGAAACCTACAATAATAGCACATAAGCAATTTTCCATGGCTGGTTTTATGATTTCAAAATCACTGCTCTGGATTGACTTTTTTTTTTTTTTAGTTCTAGCACAGTGATACGCCTCTTGATTACATGAACATTTCAGTGAGATGTGTCATCCTTGAAAGAGCAGTGAGCTCCTTATGCATATGGTGAGTTAGAAAACAGAAAGAGATGTTTTCAAAATATTTCTAAAATTTGAGGTGTGTCTGTGTGTCAGAATTTATAAGAACTTTACTGATTCAGATGACAAATCATCTTTCCTCCCCTAAAATATGAACAAAAATATAGCAGATGATGCTTTGATTGATTAATGACTTTGTCTTTTTCACCAAAAATCATGATTTCATAGAAGGCAAAAGTACAAAGAAACAGATCCCAGAATAATGAAATGATCTTTTTTTAAAAAATTGCACACAGGTCTAAAATGAATGAGTGTTATCTGAACTGTATTTAATTCTTTCACTTTCCTCTCATGCTTATCCTTGGGAGGTGACATTAACTCATGAATCTTGTGCCTTTTTCATACTGCCTGTATAATTTTATAGCATTGAATAACTCTAAATCCTCAGTTATTTATTTTTTTTACTGAGGAAGTAAGACTACAATCTATCTTAGATATGCCCACACCATTGGTCAGTAAATCCCTCATCATGTGTAGTAGATAATAGCATATGCTAAAAGTGACCAAGTGTATTAACTGTGACAGCCATGATATCATCATGGGGCTTTGAAATTGAAGTTCCAAAGGCATAGGAGAAAGATAATAGGGAATAGTAGTCAGTATTGGGATTCTCCCAGTGGACTGAATTCTAAAAAATTTGTTTTAAATATTATGTATATTAAAGATCATGCCCAAATAAAACAGATTTGTGAGGAAAAGAATGCCTAAAACAGGCAATTTTGAAGCCTGGATTCTGTGGTTTGGCTATGGGATGATTAATGAGAGAAAACAAATTAGTTTTAAGAACAATGTTATACAAACTAAAATATGAATTTCAGAGAATAAAATTTTAATAAAATTGATTGAAATAGAATTTCAGGAGAAGCAATCACGTGGGTGGATGAGGACAGACTGGAAAATACTGGAGAGCCCAAGAAACATCATTGGTCCTAGAGGGGTCAGTGGAAAATTGAAGAAACTTAAAATTTTTCAATTCATTTGCAAATGAAGACCTAAATGTAAACATCCCTCTTGGTAAATAAAAACATGAACCATTATTTCATTCTAATGATGACAAGATAATTAGCACTCATCAAGTTATGTGTAACCTCAGCATTTTATTGTGCTTTATATATTATCTTATTTCTCAAGTAGCACCTCGAAGTCTTCCACATTGTTGTGTTCACTTCCATCAATGAAAGATGATGTTCAGAGGAATCACGTTAGGACCAGTGATTCTTAGGTGGCAACAGGTAATTCTAATATGTGTCTTCTCTAGGAACCTAAGCTTCATGTTGGCTGAATCTGATGACTTGCCTTCACTCAGAATTGCCTCTCATGGCACATGCCCACCTCTGCAGATATCTCACCACATCTATTATGCATAGAGATGTGCTTCATTTTTTCAAGAATTATACTCATCTCACCTTTAACCTAAGCAAAGTTTATGTTTTTAGCCACATCCCAGTCACTAAGATAAACATACTAGTGAAAATAAGCATGAGATGTGGGAAAAGGCTTGTGAATTTCAGAGCTTACTAATTTATTTAGGATCATTTTGTGGTTGAAAAAATATAATTTAACTCTTGTGATTTGTGTTTTCTTGTTTGTTTTACCATTGACTCAAGGCAAACATATAGTGAGCAAGATGAATTTATCACTTAATCTTTCACTTACTTCACTGAGTAATCCCAAAGGCTGAGATTAAAGAAAGCAAAGAATAATTGTAAATTCAATAATCTGTTTTTATTTAAAGTCATGTTAGACCATTAGACATAGGAACCACTCGGCATTGGATAAAGGTTGGCATGGGTGCAGAGCAGAGATTACTCAAAAATACTGTTTGAATATGAATCAATTTATGAACTTCTTAGGCTTCATAATTTGCATAAAAACCAACCAAAATCATAATACTGATGAGAAAACATAACAGAGACATACGTAATGTTCCTACAGCAATTCTTGGTGAGCACTGGAATTTGTCACCTTGTATTGAACTCAAGAGAACTGAATTCATTTCATACAAAGAGGTCTTTTTGGTTATTAAATTGTGTACATCTGAGTAAATAAATGCATACAATTTTAAATTGCATAGGTGATTCATTATAAGTATTCAGATTTTGCAGAATAATAACTGTATTAGATAATTAACATACCAAATTTGTTTTATAAGCACATACTTCTCCTGAAGAATCTTTTTTCAAATATACTTTTATTAGTGCATTGTAATTATACATCATAATTATCTTTAGAGTGATGGAAACATGCATACACACAACACTTGGAAAATATTGATGTTCAAATTATTGTCGCAATGGAGGAATATATTATTTAATTGCATATTCCTATTTAATTCAATTTCTTTATCATTATTTTCTTTTTTTCTCATTATTATAGACATTGTAGTAATTATCACATGTCTCTGATGGAGAATAGGACAGAAGTGACAGAATTCATCCTGCTAGGACTGACCAATGACCCCCATCTGCAGGTTCCCCTCTTCATAACCTTCTTCCTCATTTACATCATCACTTTGGTTGGGAACCTGGGGATGATCCTGTTGATTCTCTTGGACTCTCGGCTCCACACTCCCATGTACATTTTCCTAGGGAATCTGTCTCTGGTGGATTTCTGTTACTCTTCAGCTGTCACTCCTACAGTAATGGCTGAGCTCTTTGTAGGAGAAAAGGTCATTTCCTACAATGCTTGTGCTGCTCAGATGTTCTTTTTTGTAGCCTTTGCTTCTGTGGAAAATTACCTGTTGGTCTCAATGGCCTATGATCGCTATATAGCAGTGTGTAAGCCCCTACATTATACCACCACCATGACACAAAGTGTGTGTTCATGTCTGCTCATTGTCTCCTATCTTTTTGGCTTCCTAAATGCCTGTATCCACACAGGGAACACATTTATCCTCTCTTTTTGTATGCCCAATGTGGTCCACCATTTTTTCTGTGATATTCCAGGAGTTATGGCTCTCTCTTGCTCTGATAGACATGTTAATGAACTGGTGGCTATATATTTGTCCAGCTTTGGCATATTTATTGCTTTCCTTGTTATCGTGCCATCCTATACATTGATTTTTATCACAATCCTGAAGATGCGGTCAGGTTCAGGACATCGGAAGGCCATGTCCACCTGTTCCTCCCACTTTGCTGCAATTTCCATTTTCTATGGTACAATTATCTACATGTACTTACAGCCTAGGTCTAGTGATTCATTGGACAGTGACAAAGTTGCATCTGTATTCTATTCTGTGGTCATTCCCATGCTGAACCCTGTGGTCTACAGCCTGAGGAACAAGGAGGTCAAGAGTGCATTCACAAAGATTGTTTTGAGTGCAAAGTAATCTTTAGGATTTACATTTTACTTTTTGAAATACAGAACTTCTGTAGTCATACCATTCATATCTTCTCCTTGTATCTTATTACATTTTAAAGTAGAGTAAAATTAAATTTCAGGAACTATACACTTATCTTTGCAAAGTACATTATCTATAAGAAAGGAAACATTATGTTCAGAGTCTAATACTGTTTTTAATTTTTAAATAATTTAGGCTTGTTATTTATTTATTCATTTTATATTTATGTACTTTTATTGGTGCATTATAGTCTCACATCATAATGTAATTCAGAGTAATGATGTCATATTTTCACACAGCACTTTGTGAGCTAGCCCCTGGATCCTTCCCTACTTCCTCCCCTTCCCTATACATGATAATGAGATTGTCATTGGTATTCTCACATATGTATTTAATGTCAATTGAAGTGTGTTATCTATTAATTTGCAGTCCCCCACATAACCCACCCCTAGACCATATCCCTTGCTCTACTGTGGTTTCTCTTCCATTGTCTAAACTTCCTCTCATATCTCATTACTCCCTAGTTTCCACATTCCTTTCTCATTCTTAACAGCCCCTACTTAAGTTAACTGTTGTTCTTCTTTTTGGATAAATTTTGATGTTACAATATAGATGGCAAAGCTGGAATCAGGTAAAAGATAGGTGCTTCATACTGTTGGGTGTCTTCCTTAGCTGCTTTATTAACCATCTTATTTCTTTGAGCCTCCAAACTTCTCCTTCTTTGATAGCCCAGGATATTAACTACAGCTCTTTTATTCAGCAACAAAAGATTTTATTAATACTTGAAAAACCAATTCCTTATGAACATGTCAATTTCTTTGGTATTAATTAGGTCTTTTTCTGCCCAAATCTTTCCAAAAGTGTGTATCACCCCAGATGCATATTTGTAATCTATATAAATTATTTCCTCCAATTCCTTTAAGAGTTTTAAGGTCTGGTTTAAAATAAAACTTCACAGGTCTGGGCAGACCAATTATTAGACAATCTCCCAGATTCCAATACATTTAAGTTTTTTCATCCATTGTAGAATATCTATTATGTTCTTTACCTTGAGTTGTTTTAAAGGACCCATCTATAAACCAGATCTTAAATGGCAGGAATATTTTGAATGGCAACAAACATATGAGCCAGGAGCCCCAAATGGCACCACCCATTCCCTGCCATGCAAGGGTAAATACAGGAAATCTAGTTCAGGAAGCAGAAATGAAGCCTGACCCAACCAATACCTTTCCCACTGGGGATATATAATCCATATGTCAATGTCACTTGGTGATCAGACCTGGAGCTTTGCTCTTTCAGCTTCACTGGTAAATAAACCAATTGCCTCCTGATCTGAACTCTGGGTCTTTTATCTCTGTGGACCTGACTCTCCTGAAACATTCTGATGCATTGGGTGGGAAACTGATCTCTCTCTCTGGCTGGTCCCAAGTATGGGACCTAGAGCATTTTGCCTCCTCCTATCTATGTCTTGGGAGTCAGCTATCCCTGGTGCTTATTTTGGCCCACAGCCCACTGGAGGCCTCTTTATCACCTGGAGGTGATTGAATCCAGGACTAACAATCGCTGAGGTTTTAGGACAGAATGAGTCATTTCTCGACATGGACTTTTGAATCACAGTAGGCCACCCTGGGGCTCAGTCAAGTCCTGCTATCAGAATAGCATAAGAGGTGTCTGAAACCTCCTTGAGAATTTCCCAAGTAGTGTCTGAGGGACACAAAACTGGAACTCAGTCCAGGAATCAATTTGGTTGGGTGTGTGTGAGTGGTGAGTGCAAGTGTGTAGACTGAGACAGACACCAAGATCAGACTCTGGTTTGCACCTCACTGGGCCAAAGTGAGTGTTAAGTATGCTGTCTGTGTTGCAGGAGGCTACGGCCATGGAGAGTAAGAAACAGAGGCTGGAGAAGGATACAGTAGGCCTCTTTATTTACCCTGTGTCTCAGTGAGCAAAGCTCCAGGTCTAAGCCCTGAATGGTGTTATCATACAGATTATATACCCCAAGAAAGACAGATTTTTATTTGATAAAAACAGGCAGGGGTACCAATACTGAGGCTCAGGTCAGGTTTCATTTCTGCTTCCTTGGCTAGATTTCCTGTATTAGCCTCCACATGGCCAGGACTGGGTGAAGCCATCTTGGGCTCAATATGGCTGGGACTGGGTGGTACCATCTTGGGTTCCACCTGGTTGAGACTGGGAGGCACCATCTTAGGGTTCACATGGCTAAGATTAGATGAGGCCAACTTGCTGGGCCTGACTGCCTTATTTTCTGGTATAGCTGTTGAGAGAGGCCTTGCTTTGTTCACCTCAGAGGTTGGCCTGCGAAGAAAGCTTTATTCTTTTTTCCCCTAGGCTTTTACCCAGGAGTTGTCTTCAAGAACAAAACAAAGCCAGGATCTTGCCTCATCCCCCCCTTTTGAGACTTCTCAACATGTTTAATGAGAAGTTATCAATTTTTTAGATTAGTTTTAGTCAGAACCATAAGGGTGGCATATGGAGGTGAGTTCTTTTTAGCTATTGAAGTTTCTATTACATGTTGGATTGACCCCCTAATACATTGTATGAGGCCGCATCTGACTGGCCTTGGCTGAACTCCATCCCAAAAGAAAAGGAACAATTTTTGCTTGTGACTGGTTGGTGGCCCAGCATAGCCATGTGTTTCTGTCACCAAACCTGATTTCTAGTTCCAAAGTCTGTTTTAGATTTTTTATCTCTACTGTAGTCACTTGATTGGATCATTTTTGTTCTCAATAATGAAGTTTTGTTGAAAGTTACAGGAGGAGTAGGACTATTTGGCCCAATAAACTATAATCTGAAATAGCCCATGGGATATCTTTTAGAGATGTCTATTCCTAGCCCATACACTCTAGAGACTCCTACTGGTTTTTGCTCTATTGTATTGAGATCATTGATCGTTAAGAGCAGAGGATTCACTGATATTTTTGAGATGCTTGGGGTAGAGTATTATTTAGAAGCTTTTATGATGGGGTCACTCATCCTATATTGACTATCTACCATTAGTATTTGGTGGTCTACCAGATATTGTTCCAAGTAGGACAGGGCCAAATTTGAGTATAACTTAAATCCAGTTCAGGGCATCTGTTAGCCTATGTGAGTTATCATTTGGTTTTCAGGTTGCCAGAAGATATAATCTGACATGCATTAAACTTGCTGCTAGTTTTGGTTACATTAATGGTGAAGATTGTAAGACTGGCTGAATCAACTCTATTAGTCCTACCTACACACAAACAAACCAAAAAAACAGCCAGTTGTCTCATCATCCTAGCAGTGCAAAGTCAACTTGGGCAAACACCTACGTGCTAAAGTTAAGACTACCATAAACCTCACTAAATAAAGTCAATCCCAAATCACTTGTGACATAAAAACCAAGAGTCTGATTTTGAGGCATCATATGTGACATTCTTTAACCTTCTGCCTTGCACGAGCCAGTCAGCTTCCCTGGAGCAGGGCAGGTTGTCTTTCTCAAGTTTAGCTTGTTTGGCTGCCCAGGTTTTCTGTGAACAGTTCAGTAAGTCATCTCTGGAGATGTTTGCTTCAGTAGGCTGAAACCTGACCCAGGCGGCAATGTTCTCAAATTTACTGCTGTTAGAGTGGAAAGAATATCAGTAAAGAGCCCTCTCCATTTTGCCTTGAAGGGAGCTTGATTCAATTCTTTAACCCAAACTAAGTCTCGTGGTTCATAGGGATGGACTGGGGTTCTATCTAGCACCCATTTATGTGGGTGACCTTTCCCAACCCCCTCATAAGCCTGTGAATTTTTATTTCTCCTATTTTATTTAGCCTTCTTGGAAGTCCTATTTGTAGGGGCAGTCCATATCTGGGAACAATACCTCTGAGTAAGGTTCAAGTTACTTCCTTGGACATTTCTGTCTGGCAGAAGTATGCTTCCTTCCATCTAGTCTGACTGTATATTATGACTAGGAGGTATTGGTACCCAATACATTTGGGCAGTTCAAAAAGGTCAATTTGTACATTTCCAAAGGGGGCTGCTCCCATAGCCTGTACTCTTGTAGGAAGCTCAGGTCCTTGCTTAGGAGTTTTTCTGCTGAAAGGTCACACATTGCTGCACTATTTTCTTTGCTAAAGTTGCCAAGTAGTATATGTAATGGTACTGGCTGAGTAGCTTTTCAAGGTTTTCTCACTCTATGTAGGTAGATTCATGTGACTCCTGCACAATTGTTGGCCCAAGCTTGTAAGAAATAGCTATGAAGTTGTCAGGTGGTAGCATTCATTTCCCTGAGGTTTATTAGCCTTTTCTCTTGCTGGCCACTCCTGCTCTTTGGGCTCATAGGAAGATGTGCTCAGGTACCCAGGACAGGAGTAGGGGAGTGATCAGGTGGTCAGGCATTATAAGGAAATTCTGTTGAGCTCTTTTTGCTTTATTGTCAGTCTTGGTGCTCCCTTGCATCTTGTGGCTTACCCTTCTTTGATTCCCTATACATTGCATGAAGGCTTCCTTTATTTGTTTTCTTCCTTTTAGATATGAACAGGTCTGGGAGCCATAGGGCAGGGGTGGCCGGCAGTTGCCTTTTGTATTGCTGAAAGGCCTATTGCTGCTCTTTTTCCTATACAAAGGGTCCTTGTAGATTCATAAAGGGATTTTTGCTGTAACAGCAAAGTTTGAACAGATGTGATAAAACCCTATTGCTCCCAGAAATTTCTGGAGGGCTCTCTGGCTAGTGAGCACTGGGATAGCTTTAATACCTCTTCTCATCCTGCCCCCAATAGTTTTTCCCCCCTGTAGATGGTGAACCCCAGATATTTCACTTTTTGTTGACAGATCTATGCTTTCTTCTTAGGGACTTTATAACCATAATGCTCTAGGAAAGTAAGCAACTGGTCTGTTCCTTTGGAACAGCCTTCAAAAGTCTCATATCCAAGGAGGATGTCATCAATATATTGGAGGTCATAGACCAGGGCTACTCTGAAAATAGTGGGGGAGTTTTTAAATCCATGAGGCAATTGGGTCCAGATGAACTGGTATTTGGTTCCAGTTTTTAGATCCTCCCACTCAAAGTGAACAGTTCTTGGCTCACAGGAGTCAGACAGATACTAAAGATGGAATCTTTTAGGTCCAGTCTTGTGAAACAGGTCACAGTGGCTGGGAGCAAACTGAGGAGCAAACTGGGTTAGGCATGTAGGATGTAGGGTGACAGTGGCTTGATTTATGGCTCACAAGATCTGCATGAGTCAGTAGTCCTGGGTTCCTGGATTTTTGATCTGCAAGAGAGGAGAGTTCCACTGAGACTGACATGGTGTGATGATACCATATTGTTGTAGCCTCTCTTGCTGGGGCTGGATTCCCTCTAAGGCCAGTCTTGGGATTGGGTATTGCTATAACCATATTGGTTGGACATCTGAATGAAGTTCAATGAATACTGGTGCCTGGAATCTGGCCATTCCAGGTAGGGTTCTGTTATATCTGGATATAAAACTTTACTGCCACATCAACACTTCCCTATGACTCTACCAAGAGGGGAGATAAAGACCCTTTTAAATGGAAAAAAGCAAGAACAACAGCAAGCCTTTAAGCAACTCAAAAGGCAATTGTTGACCACCTCTGCCCTAGGGCTTCCAGACCTAGAAAAGTCTTTCATCTTGTTCATGTCTGAAAGGAAAAAAAAAAAACACCAGCAATTAGGGTTCTGGATCAGCAGATTGGGTCTCGATAACAACCACTTGCTTACTTCTCAAATCAACTGGATCACATTGCTTCTGGATGGCCACCATGACTGTGGGTCCTTGTAGCAATGGCCCTTCTCATCTAAGAAGTGGAGAACTTAGCCCTGGGACAAAGAATTCAAGTGAAAGTTTCCCATTGTGTAGTCTCTCATTCATAAACTCTAGAGAGCATCATTGGCTAATCAATGCCTAGCTCACCATATATCAGGGATTGCTTTGTGAAAATCCCTGAATGAGATTGGAAATGGTACACAGGCTAAATCCATCCATTCTGCTACTGCTTAATTATGAGCAGCCAATTGATAACTGTGAGGAAGTGCTGACACAGACCTCTTCCAAGAGGCCAGAATTAAAAGACCACCCCTAGAATGACACAGACTTAGGAATGCTTGTGGATGGGAGAAATTTTATAAATCAACAAGGAAAATGGCAAGCTGGGTATGCTGTTGTAACTTTGGACAAAGTCTTTGAGGCAGAGCCCTTCCTGGCTGGTATGTCTGTCCAAAATACTGAGTTAATTTCCCTAGCTCAGGCACTAGAGTTGGGGACAGATCAAGTGGTCAACATCTACACTGACCCTAAGTATGCCTGTTGAACTCTACACATCCATGGAGCTTTTTACAAGGAAAAGGGAACTTTTAAATTCTGGGGGGAAAGGACCTAAAGCACCCTCAAGAGATCATAAAACTTCTTGAAGCTGTTTGGAAACCAACAAATGTAGCTGTCATGCACTGCAGAAGGCATCAAAAGAAGGTGCAAGGAAACCCCAAGGCCAACAGTGAAACAAAAAGAGCTGCCCAAAGGTTCCCTACAACACCCGACCACCTTATGGAGCCTCTACTCCTGCTCTGGGTACCTGACCATGTCCCCTCCTATGAGCCCCAAGAGTGGAAGTGGCTAAGAAGAGAAAAGGCAACTGAAACACCAGGAAAATGGATGCCACTGTTTGACAACTGCATAGCCATTCCTTATAAGCTTGGGCAAATTATTGTATGGAAGGTGCATGAATCCACTCATATAGACTGAGAAAATCTTAAGCTGCTCATTAGATATTACTACATACATCATCTGGGAGCCCTAGAAAAAGGGGTTGTGCAGCAGTATGTGACCTGTGACCTGCAGCAAAAACAGTCCTAAGCAAGGACTTGAAATCTTTTCCAGAATACAGGATGTAGGAGCAGCCCCATTTGAGAGTGTACAAACTGGCTTTTCTGAACTGCCAAAATATAATGACTATAGATACCTCCTAGACATAGTATACACTCAGACTGGATGGGTAGAGGCATACCTCTGCCAGAGAGAAAAGGCCAGGGAAGTAATTTAAATCATACTCAAGGAAATCATCCTAAATATGAATTGTTCCTACATATAGGGGCAGACAGTGGATTGGTCTTCATCACAGAAGTCACTAAGAATATGGCAGTGGCCTTGAGTATCACCTGGAAGTTGCATTCTGTACATAGGCCACAGAGTTCAGGCAAAGTAGAAAGAATGAACAGAACCATCAAAACTGGGTTAGAAAAGATGTATCAGGAAACCAAGTTAACTTGGGTCCAAGCCTTACCCTTAGGTCTGTTCAAGATTAGATTTACTCCCACTAAGAGAACAGGGTATTCTCCTTATGAGATAATGTTTGATTGACCCCCTTCCTCTCCTCTAATGGCTTCAGGAAAGGCTGCATGAAATAGAAGAAATAGAAATTTATAGGCATATGAGGGAACTGAGGAAGGTCACCCACAACCTACATAAATGGTTGCTAGATAGACCGCTAGTGTTAGATAGAACCCCAGCCCATTTCTATGAGCCAGGAGACTTAGTTTGGATTAAGAACTTTACTATTATCTTAACAATCCCCACAGCTGCAAAAAAATATGGCATAGTGGCCTAGATCCATCATAACCTCCTCAAAAGGGTTGCCCCAGAACTGTTGTGGGAGCTGCAAGGGACTCTAACAATCCCTGTTACCTGGTTCTGTGGACACATATCATGCCCTGTTACAGTCACACCCAGGAAGCTGAAGGAACCATCCATGGACAAAGTTTGAGGAATCTTCTCATGCCTTCTTGTTACTTAAAATCTCCTTTGGCTGAAGGACTCCCTCTTTTCATTGTTATCAACCCTTCAGAGTAGTTGACAGAAGAGTTCAGACCTTTACCTCCTATACCGATATCAATCAGGCCTGAAAATAGATTTCAGCAAAAACATTTGTATAGAGGAAGACTGCTGCTACTCCTAGACTAAAAACCAGGGGCTCAAAGGTTACAAAACCAGGCAGATATGTCCACAAGGAAAACAACATTTGTGTTTCACTCCCATCAGGCAATGGGAGTAAATAACCAAGTTATTGAGTACATAAAGCAAGAAAAGGTGGAAAAGACTGTAAAGGCTCTCAGCTATTCAGTACAACATCCCCCATCCCCTCTCATATTCCAAAAATCTGACTCCAACTTATATACCTTTTTTAACAATTGGATTTACAGTTACCTTTCCCTGGGAAAAATCTATTTGTGAGTCTAGCCGAGCACATTGCCCATTTCCTTAATATTACCAACTATTGGGTCTGTAGATGAGTGGGAGGCCATGGTGGGGTCTATATCTTCCCCCCTGAATCTCACCAAATATCTACTCCTCCCCCTATCGGAGACCATGTTCCCTGGCCACTAACATACATTGCAATGGGAACCAAATATGTCTCAAGGCTTCCTGATGGCATGGAGAGAAAGCCAGTTGGAAACAGCACTTGTATTCACATCCTAATATCAAATAACTCTTCAGAAATCTGGTTCTCAGCAATAATTATACTAACCAATCCCTCAGCAGCCCCTATGTGAACTACCTGCAATGGATAGCCACAGATGGAATGTTCTGACTTTGTGGAAAAATTGCTTATATTCTCCTCCCTAGTAACTGGGGTGGCATCTGTGCTCTTGGTATCATTGTGCTGGGGTTCTTTCTGCTCCCCAACATCACTGGTGAATCACTGGGCATTTCCTTATTTGATGATTTACTCCCCAAAATCTCACTGCGTCACTAGTGTCACTGCGTGGTTGAAATAGGAGGGAATCAGCAATGGAATGGTGGTGAGTGGCCACCCTAGTGAATTATCCAATATTATGGCCCGGCTACCTGGGTTCAGAATGGGTCCTGAGGGTACCAGATACCGATTTTTATGCTAAATCACATTATCAGGCTCCAAGCAGTTCTAGAAATCATAATTAACCAAACAGCCACTACACTGGAGCTTATAGCTAATCAACAACAGCAAATGAGAACAGCCATTTAACAAAACCACTTAGCCCTAGATTACCAATTAACTAAAGAAGTGCAAAGTTTAATTTCACTAACTGCTGTCTAAACATAGATGATAATGGTGAGGCTATAACCAAAATTTCTGATAACATAAGAAGGATTGCCCATGTCCCTTTACAGACTTGGAAGGGTTGGGATAGATACAAAGTCTTTGGAGGATGGTTCTCTGCCCTCGGGGACTTAAAGAGCTTTGCCACTGTTCTAATGGTCCTAGAGCTACTCTTTTTCTTGCCCTGTTTGATTCTTTTACTCAAAAACTCTATCATTGCCATGATTGAGGCCTCAGTAACCTGAAAGACAGCTGTTTTCCTTGTGTGGTTGTCTCACTATTGGCTCCTCCAGAGCAGTTTTGAGGACAAAAATCCAGAAAGTGAGACTTCAAGTTAAAAATCAATCTAAGGGTCTCAAAGTGGGGAATGAGGCTGGAGCCCAAGATGGCATCACCCCACCCCAGCTGCATGAAGCCCAAGAGGTGCCACCCAGTCCCAGACACATGGAGCACAAGATGGCACACCCAGTTCCTGTCACACGGAGACAAATGTAGGAAATATACCTTGTTATTTTAAGTACCTTTCTCTTCTCTTCTTGGTAGAGGTTCAAACTCCTTTTCTGCCTAAGGGTCTCTTGCACTCAAACCATCTCAACTCCCTGGTTGTATGTCCCCACCAGAGGTCAAATTGCTTCCTCCATCTCTGGTCAGGCCCCTCACAAGGAACTGGAACCATGAATTTGAAGTCTGCACTCTTTGGCATCATGAGATGCCTCTCAGTCACACTCACACAACCTCTGAGATAGCCTATCCTTACTTACTTCTCTTCAAAGTTTTCATACCTTGGTCTATACATGGAGTTACTGGTTGCTACAGTGCTTACTAGATCCCTTCCCATGTTGCTGATCAACTTTCAATGGGTTTGCTGTCAGCCCAGGGGTGGCGGTAGTTCTCTTATCCCAAGGCTGCCCAAACTCAACAACTGGATGCATCTCCTGTGGAAATGGGTCCGTGAGACTTCCCTGGTGATGATCCCAGGCATGCCCCAAATTGTAGGAAATGTGAATCAGTGATAGAAACAAAAACTTGATAATTACTCAGCAAGGCAAATTTTAAATTTTTTGCAAAAAGTTTGCCACCAAAAAAGGTCTATTAAGCAAGCACACTGAGTGGAATGTCTGCTCAGGTTTTATTCCTTACATAATCCTGTGCAGTGACCAGATTGGTGAGGGCTTTGGTTTAAAACTGTGTGATTGCCTACTTTAAAGATGGGCAGGAGTTTTGACTTTTGTGATTTGACAACAAACAAACAAACAAACAAACAAAATTAAAAAAACAATAACAAAAAAACTTAAGATCCTGGGAAAATGAAAATTATATAAGGTAAAATGACTGCCATCTGAGCAACTTGCTTAATAGCAAAGACTTCTATATTTCTTACAACTGAGGATCATGAGAGACAACGTTAACAGAACTTGAAGAAAAAAAGTATAATCAAAGAAAGGGAATTTGTTAAAAGTATAAAAGTCTCTGCAATCACTGGCTTGACAGAATTTAGTTTCTTCTTTGCTGGAGTTCATCTCTGAGAGCTACTGGATTCCTGCATCTGCCAGCTCCCACACGGTTGCACAGTCTTAGCAAGATAGCAGCTGCCTCAGCTCTGGGCTTACCAGATGAGATGGGTAGAATTCTTTTCAGTCCTCTGATCTCTCTGCTGTCTCCAATTCAAGCATGTTTTCACTGTCTTCTGTTGAGTTATGACTGCTTTTATTCCTGCTGATTCAGTTCTGAGCCTCAGAGCAACTGAAACATGCTGCCATCCTCTATTCTGCAATTTTTAACCCCTAAAATCTAATACTCAATTGAAACTATCTATGATATATTTGGATTAGCTTGTCAAACTTACCTTATTATATGTACAATATCTATACTTTCTATAATGGTTTTTTTCTACCGCATGTCTGTAGGAATGTATACAAAATAATTGCACAAAGAAGCCCATGAAGAGAAAGTGCAGGTGCAGGTATCTGATAAGGACACACACACAGGAGTGTGGTATGCCTGTCAGAATTAAATGTAATGTGGCTATGTGACAGGGGCCTGCTTCCTACTCTGGCAGCTAACAGACAGCCTATTTCAAAGCTGACAATTCTCCTTTGTCCTCACCCTTTCCTCTATCCCCTCTTATCAAATAACATGCTCTTATCTGTTTATTGATGGAAAGGGGAACTGACACTTGCAGATATGATAAGAACTGACTCAAGGAAGATTTAAACATAAATTATATCCCTTATAAATACACAGTATGACCTGGCATATACCATACCTTGAGTCAGCTGGATATTCATCAAGCTGACTCAAGGTAGACTTAAAGATAAATTGTGTCTCTTCTGATAGATACCCTAGCAGGATCCTGGCCTGTGAATCTGAATAAGAGCTGACTCAAGGATTCCTTAAATATAAATTCTTCTCTTAAGACACCAGAACAACTCTGAACAGGTAACTCCTAAAAAGAATTTATTTCTTTGTTTGGGGAGAATCCAGGACTTGTTTCTGAAATCTTAAATTCACTATTTTTTTCTGATTTGCTAGAAAGTCAGTAAATTTCTTTTCCTTTCTTCCCAAATACTTCATCCAATTATATGATTTGGAAAATTGGGACAGATACTGGGATTCAGTAAGAGTTTTGGCACCCTATATAGAACCCGAGTGTACCCCTTGCTCCCTGCACACCATGTAGGCCAAATATAGAGACCTGGCTGCTCAGGATTTGGGAGACTAGATGACTATTCTTAGGTAATGCCTTTTTGATGGAGGTCCTCTTCTACAAGTGGTGAAGAAGTTCAGAGACTTCCCAGAAGTTGCCAAAATTTTTTCTGCATTCAAGAACTCTTGTTTTTCTTTTCCTGAGTGAATACAACTCCCTTCTCCATTTATATTGATTTAGGAAGGAGGAAATTGAATACGGTAACTCATGACAACCCTGACCATCTGAGAAAGTTCCCCTTGGAGTGAGTTCCATTACCCTTTGATTCCACACACTTGATTTCCCCCTGTGGAGGCCATGTGTGTTCCTTCTGTGGCAACTATCAGGCTGAAATGAAAGTCAAGTGGAAACCAGGAAATCTCATATGTGGGATTTGTCTCCTGTCTGTAAACATAGGTTCTTGTCCTGCTGGTTGGCCTGTTGTCTGAAGACTCCCATTTGTCTGTCTGTGGACTTGTAGTGGTTTGGATTTAGAGTGTTCCCCTAGCCCTCATGGAAAAAAGTAACAATGTTGGAAGCAGGGCTTGGTTGCTATGGAAGGGCCCCGGAGGTGTAACCTTGGGGATTATATATAGTTCTCTTCTTGCTCACTCTTTCTGCTTTTGGATGTTGTGATGTGAAAGCAGAGCCTAGCCTAATGGATTTCTCATGTCTCTACTTTCTGCTACCATGCCCTTTCATTTGCAGACATCTACAAAAATTATAAGCAAATAGATCTTCTTTCCTCTGAGTTGTATGGTTAGTATTTCTGGATTATTGCAGTGAAAATGTTGACTGAGATAAGGCCCTTCTGATTGACTCTGTCTCTGTGTGTGTCTGTTTGTATCTGTTTTTCCTTCTTTGAAATTCCAGTGCTGCATTGGATATCACAGGATCTCTTTTGAGGGTTTCAACTAAATGGATCTCTTGTGACTGTGGGGCAAAAACTAGGAGAAATATGAAATTCTACAGTGACATGATCTGGCTGATGTATATAAAAATGTGACTGATGATATATGAAATATTGAGTATGAGAAGATCTTATGGTTAAAGTTATTTGGATGAATGGAAAGATTTTAGTTTTTTTTTTAACATCTATGAAGTTGCAGAATATCTTGGCATTCTTAATCCTATAATCCAAAGATCTGACCACATAACTTAGGAGAAGATTTCAGCATCTTGGATTTCCCCATGTGTGCTCAGAACATGTGGCTTTCCTCAAGTCCTTTGGCCAATGGCTATATAAAATTTGCAGGTCTCCTCCAGTTCTACATTGTAATAGCTTTGTCTACTGATGATTACAATTCTCATGACAAATATATAACCCTATATACTAATAAATGAGTTCTTTAGGGGATATTCTATAATACAGGATAAGGAGTATGAGTGGCCTGTATCTAAGCTAATGGTATAGAGAGCTACACCATCTCTGATGTCTCAGTGAAAAAAAAGTTGAAGAAGATTTAATAAGCCTGAGATAGAATTGTCCTCTCTGCTGCAGCTCTGCAGATTTTGGGGGAAATGTCATCTACCATGAAAGTGGCAGTTTCCTTGTTCTTAGAAATGGTGGCAGAAATAATGATGTATCTTGATCTTAATTACAGCATGACATCAGCACCTGAGTACTTTTCCCAGGTGTGCTCGGAGCAAGTGGCTTTCCCCAAGTCCCATGGTCAATGGCTATATAAAATTTGCAGGTCCCCCCCCAGTCATCACAGTCCTGATGCTGAAAAAAGAGTGATGCCCAAGGGCTGCTCCCCTGCCTGGCAGATTTAGGACTGAATTTTCATTTCTCAGTCCTGCCTTCTCCCATATGTGCCAACTGAGAAACAGTTTTCTCTATGGGTGTTTTAGTTAGATATGAAATGTCCCCTAAGAAGCTCATTTATTAGTATTTAGGGTTGACATATTGGAGTTATGAGGGTTGTCATCCCAGTAGTTGATAAATTCATTGTAATGGATTTACCTGGGTGGATACCCAGGCCAGTAGGGTGTGGCTGGAGGTAGGTCCCTGGGGAGTGTGGCCTTGATGATTATATAAAGTGTTCCTCATTCCCCTGCTCTCTCTCTGTCTTGCTTATGGCCTCCATGATGTGAGCACAGCCCACATGCTCTTCCTCTCGACACTTTCTTCAGCCATGCCCTAAAATCCATGGTCCCTGGCTTCATATGGAATTAACCTGAAATAGTAAGAAAAATAAATCTTTTTTCCTCTAAGTTACATGGTCAGTCTTTTAGATTATAGAAGCATGAATGCTGATAGATACAATGGGCAACACCAGATTTTAATAATTTCTCTCCCCTTAGGAATCATTGGCCAGAGAAAACAACAGCTTCTAAAGGAAAGGCAAATTCTACTAATACATTAGTAAAGGAGAAAAGAACAAAAGAAAGCCAGTCTACAGCGTCTGCTGACAAGCCTTATGCATAGGAGTAGAGCCACACAAGCAACCTTTCAAACTATAGACTGGTTATTCAAAGGAATTATAAGAAAGGAGCCCCTACACCAGTTCTGAACAATATCGAATGGGGACTCAATTAAGATTGTTTGATATGTATCCTATGACAAAACTTGCTGTAAGTGTTAAATGCTCATCCAACCTTTTTACCTGAGAACCGGTGACTTCATTTGTAAACTCCACAGGAAAATGCACTCTGGTCCCAACCAGAAAATGAAAATGGCTCACTTCACTGGAGGTCTTTAGAAAAAAAAAGTTGAACCTATATGATCAGCTTATATAGAAGAGCCAGTCTGAAATCTTTTCACTAATGGGAACATCTTCATGGACAATGACTAGCAGACAGCTGGATATGCCATGATCACTAAACAGCAGGTTCTAGAAGCCAAAGCTTTGCTGCCTGGAACATCAGTCCAAAAAGTTGAGATAATTGCTCTGAGGAGAACTCTCAGACTCTTCAACGGAAAGAAGATACCTCTTCAGAATGGATTGAAGCCTATCCAAGAAGAATAGAAAAAGCTTCAAAAACAAAGCTCTCTTCTGGTAAATGATTCCAAAATACAGGTTACTTTCCTCAACATGGTGGTAGTAGACTACTCTTTACTGAAGAAGTAACTCAACCTGTGAGCAAGGCATTGGAGAGTGCATGCATTCTGAAAACCACAATCCACCAGAAAAATGGAAAAGAGTAATCATACTTTAAAGAAATTAATGGCTAAAATATTTCAAAAAACTTACTTACAGTGGAATAAGTTGTAACCAATTGCTTCTCTTCTGGAAACAGGTGGACACCAGGAGTGGGCTTAAATTAAGCATCCATGAGATAATGTAAAGGAGACTTTTCTTGGTGCTGTAGGGAAAGGAAATATGTGTTTATAGCAGAAAAAGTACTATATTGGAACAGTATGGGCAAATATTAACTTCTGAACATGAGCACAGTTTGTTTCAGTTCTCTGCCAGTTTAAAATTAACTTTTCATCCCTTCATGAAAAACTCAAAAGGGAAAATACATAAACTGCTACATTTCAGTTATAGAGGTAACAAAGTTTTTTGGGCCCTCTACTTTTTCTCTCTTGTGCTGTACTCCTGCTTATACTAAGATAAATTTGCTATTCAAGGTTTCTTGTATTTTTTTTTATTTTAGTCAATCCTGACTGAAATGTAAACATCTGTAAATTAACTTTTAAACTCATTTGAGACTGAAACCAAAGAAAAACATGTCTCCTTAAAATCCAGGCCACAGTAAAACTTAAACAGATAGTTTACGTTAATTTGTTTCTTGTTTTGTTAAAAAACATAAATTTTGACTGGTTAGGTGGCACACACTTGTAATCTCAGTATTTGTGAGGCAGAGACAGGAGGATTTCAGGCTTGTAGCCAGCCTCAGCTACTTTCTGAGGCCCTCTGCAACTTAGTGAGACCCTGTTTCAAAATAAATAATAGAAAATAGGGCTCTGGATGTAGCTTTGAGGTAGAATTCCCCTGGGTTCAATCCCCAGTACCATAAAAACAAAACAAAACAACAAATAAAAACCATAATTTTGACTTCTCTATCTTTCTTTTCATTGAGAAAAGCCAATTTTATCTAAATATAAAAATTTTGTAAGGATTATTTCAAAATGTAAATTTAAGAAAGAAATCAAGGCAGAAAGGATTCAGCATGTGTGAATGACAAAGATGTGGAGGAAGTACATGAGAGTATGATGATTTTTTATAAAGAAAAAAAAGAGAATATTTTAGAGATAAGAAAGAATATTGTATAATAAAGTATATCTTAAAGATGATTCCAAATGGGAAATGGAAGACCAGGGTAAAAACAGAACGTTAAAAGCAAGCTGCAAAGCCAGGCATCGTGGCACATGCTTGTAATCCCAGCATTTGGGAGGCTGAGACCGGAGGATCTGGGTTCGCGGCCAGCCTCAGCTACCTAGTGAGGCACTCCACAACTTAGTGAGACCCGGTTTCAAAATAAAAAATAAAAAATAGGGCTGGGGGTATAAAATAGCTTGGAGGTAGAATGCCCCTGGGTTCCACCCCTAATACCGAAAAAAAAAAAAAAAAAAAAGCAAGTTGCAGAAGGTTTGAGTAAGTCACAGAATGTTTGTGGAGGATGAAGCTTATGAAAAGAAATTTTGCATGTGTGATAAAGTTGGTTATATTTACATAATTATTTAAAGGATTTACAATGAGGTTTTAGTAAGGTAATCTCCTGCTGTCTCTGTTTTCTATAGTTATCTTACTGAGACATAGATTCTAAATTTTACTTCAAAAGTAAAATTTATCCTTTGTGTAACTATGATTCATGATTCCCAAGAGTACAAGCTCTTGAGATTTTTCAAGTCCA
>PVLC010012981.1:0-42930 GCA_004027655.1 Graphiurus murinus | reverse complement strand
CTCACTAAGTTGCTGAGACTTGCCTTGAACCTGCAACCCACCTGTCTTAGCCTCCCAAGTAGTGGGATTATAGGTGTGTGCCACCACCAGCAGTCCTTTTAAAGAAATATTCTCAAAAGCTGCCACACTCCTACTTGACATTTTATGGGCCAGAATTCAACCAGAATGCCTTCGTATCTTCAAGGAAGTCTGGGAAGTGACTGAGTACAATAATTTTTCTGGACAGTCACACGCCCAGCTAACCACAGGTTGGAAAGGAGGTCTATTACTATAGGAGAGGGGAGAAAGGACATCAGAGGCAACATTGTCCCAGAGTTAGTGATGGCTAAGAGAATGAATAGAATAGTGAGTCCTAGTCACAGGGGAAGGGGAACGGGGCCTGGAGATGTGGCTGACCACAACACATTCTAAAAGAGCTGAGAATGCAATTGGAGAGTGGATTCTGAGGAGGCAAGATAAGTGAGCACTTTATCATAAAAGCCTTCTGTGTCAGATGTTGAAGGAGATGCTGCCTTCAAGGAAGTCATCAGAGGATGGTTAAGGAGCCTACTCCAAGTCACAGAGCTCAGCAGTGGGGTTGGAACTCAAATCTGTCCAACAGCAAAGTCCAGGCTCTTTCTACCCCCATCCTAAAGGAGTGGGCAGCACGGCTGGGGAAATGATCAAGCATGAAATATGCAAGTAGTGCAAGGTGGTATAAAATCATATGCAGCACTGACATTTTTCAGGGCCTTCTTTGCTCAAAGTGTGGCTGCTGTGTGGGAGAGTGAGAACTTATGGAAAATTGAGGAAAACAGCTTTTGGTATTCAGAGAGCAGTAGCTTTATTCTATGGCCTTCTTCTCCCCACCCAAAATCTAAGTGGTTTAAAGAATGCATGGAACTATGAGAAAAACTGCCTGCACAAGATCATCCCTGACCTAATCTCTGGGGTCCAGGGCTTCTGCAAGGGCAGTTGCACCCGGTGATAGAGCTCAAATCCCCAGAGCGATGGAGGCTGATACTCTGAGCTCCTCCTGAAGGATGAACAAGGCGAGGCGCTCACCAGCAGTGGGAGTGGAAGGAGAGCGCATCAGAGAGACAGATCTCAGGAAGATATTCCAGGCAAGTGGAACAGTTTGTGTAGAGGCGTGGAAGCACGGAAACCCATAATAGTTTAGAGAAGGTAAGTCTGTCTCGCAGTGGGAGCAGAGGCAAGTATGCCAGCAATTACCAGGAAATGAGGCTGCAGGGATATACTGGCCTGCATCATGGAACGCTTTGTTTGCCACCACGAAGAATATGAAATAAGTGTGCTATGCTCCTCTAAAGAGGGCAGTGTTATGTAACAGTAAAGAGAAACGCAGTTGGAAATGGAGAATGAGGCTTAATTCACAGTGAAGCTGAGAAGTTTGGATCTTAGCTGGCAGACCTGGGCTCATCACTGAGTTTGGGCTCTAATCTGAAGCAAGTAATGACCTGGCCCACATTATACACGGTCCTCGCACCTAACAGCTCCTGGTCTTGCTTTCTGAGTGCCAGTTCCACCCGTGTGCTGCTTACGCAGCAAACCATGGCCGAGCACAAGCTTCCTGGTTCCTTCCTTAGCCACAGGGACCTACACCCCTATATTCTCCAGTTAATCTGCTCAGTGGGCTAGCACCATTCGTAATCTCAGCTCACATCAATTTTATCAAAAAACAAATCTGCCCTCTAGTCAGAATTCATTTTTCATGACCTTACTTGATCCTAGTTGACTACTTCCCATCATAGAGAATAGTCGTTTTCACATGCGCCTTATGGCCCACAGGTGGACAGTACCTTCAGCACTTTTTTTCAGGCAGGAATTAGAAGATGGCAAAATGCAGCAAAGGCCTGAGCTCCTATGTACAGCCACCTCCAGTCCTGGGGTTCTACCAGGTTAGCTTTGGAAAAAGAACCCTGGCAATCTCACCTCCCTCCAGATCCCCCTCTGCCCAAGGCCTGGGTTGATTGATTGCCCCATTTAACACCACTGCCTCAGTCTTTAGGGAGGAAGGCAGTACATTTGCTCTTCTCCTTGTGAGAAAGGGGCCCAATTCATTCTTGTCCAGGCAGCATAATAAATAACCTGCCCTTTTTGGCAGGGAGTTTATTAGAGAATGATGGGACATTTAACAATAACTGGGAGCCTGTGATTTATTAGGTAGGGAGGTTCATGGTGTCTCCGAAGACTGGGAATGTGGAATTTAATTGATAAAGCGGCTGTCAGCTACGATGAGATGCACTCAATAGAATATGCATTTGAGAGATCCTCTTTGGAGCTGTCAGAAAGAGTCCCTTCTAATCATATTCAGCTCCTGTGGATAGCGAGGTCTGCTGGATATCTGGGTAAGAGACAAATGGCAGGGAGGGGACTCTGGAAGGGGCCCGGGGAGGGGTGCACCTGTCAGTTGCCTGGCTGATGAGAGAATGTGACATAAACGAGCAAAAAAAAAAAAAAAAAAAAAAGGATTTCTACCACCCTTAAGTTTCCTCTTAAGAGGCCTTTGTCTTTCTTCTGTGAGTTGCTCCAGAAAACAAGAGGTGCCAAACACCCACTTCCCAGAAATGGGGGGCAGGGAATGAAAGAGTCAAATGGCATAAAAGAGATTTGTTCTGGAATTCTCAACTTCCTGCACCAGCGACCTCCCTTGCTTTGCCCTCCAGCCACCAACACACACACACACACACACACACACACACACACACACTCCAGTTAGCTCACACCGACGTGGTCTCCCCTGGAGCACTGGCTCAGGTGGCAGCTCCTCCTGTCACTGCTGCTTCTGTGCCAAGAGCAAAGCTGCAGAAACTCGGATGGCTGGAGCCTCACCTTGTTGCTGTTGTCTCCCAGCTCCAGAGACCCCAGAACCCAGGCTGAGAACCTGGAAATAAAGACTTGTGGCCGGGGGTGTGGAGCATGCAGCTACCTTACCTACCCTATCACCCCAGTGTCCTGGCAATAAGGGAGATTGCTTTTAATCATTGAGGACCATCAAGGACGGCAGCGCTCTGTCCTCAGGCAGCCTGGAGCCTTTGCAAGGCAGCTCTGCTCATTTTTTCTTGCCCCACCCTTCGGTCTGCTGCTCAGCCTTAAACAAGGCCATGTAAGGCGTGGAGAGGGGCCCTCTGGGGCCAGAGCCTGTTTCCTTCCTTTGATCCTCTTGCATCTATTCTTAGGTCCCAGGAGATTGGTCTGCCTCCTTGTTCCCTCCAGGAGAGAAAGGGAGGGGGATCCAAGAGCCAGGGAAGAAGTAATTGTCACTGTCTAATCTGAGCCTCAGTGGTGACACCCAGGGACCTCTGAGCAGGATGGATACAGCAACTGGTTTGATTAAATCAAACCTCTCCCGCAACCTTGTTAAATTAAACTGACAGGCCAGGAGCAGAAAAGGGAGGGCAGCGAGATCATTGCCTGGTGGTAGTGGTAAGGGGGTGGGGGCTGGTAAGAAGATCAGACCGAAGTAGAGCATCAGCCTGCCCTTTCCCTTATTTGCTGACTATAGATAGGCGGTGAGATTTAGGGATGTGCAGTGCCTACGGACCTTGCCTGAGCACATGCTGTAGAAACGCGCAGAGGCATACTGAGGCCTCCAGGGAGACTTCACAAACTCCCCTGGCAGTTGGGCCTCCAATTTAGAACAGTGCTCTTGACATTTCAGAGGGCCTCTGCACACCTTACCTTCACGACAGGCAAACTGAGCAGTGAGGTTATTTGCCCCACTTTACAGCTAAGGGAAACCAAGGCATTAGAGATTACAGGAGCAATCTAGAGTCAGTACAAGAACCCAGGTCTCCTGCCTTCCAGTCCTGGCACACACTGCCTCCAACATTATGCCATATGGCAGAATTTCCTAGGATTTAGTCCCTGGAGTGCCATCTTGTCTTCCACCCACTAGAAATATAAACAGTACAGCTTGCATCGTGGGCCATCAGGAAAATGCCAGTTCTCAACTGGCCTAGTGCAGCCCACCTGCGAAGCACACGGCTGGCTTCCAAAGGGCATGGGACCATGACAACATCCTCATCGCATTCTCCCACACACCCAAGCCCCTCCCAGTCATTTGCACCCTACCTAATTGCAAGTCAGAGGAGGAGGAGTGAAGGGGAGATAGTGCTAGCTACACCAGCAAACAGCACTAGTAGAAGGATAACACTGATACCCTGCTGGCTTCCTCACCTGTCACCCAGTTCCTCACCTGCCAAAGCTAATTTTCCACTCACCAGTGGCTGAGGGCTCATTTCAGAGAGTCAGAGTCACACAGGCTCTCACACATATGCGGACACAGTGCCATTGTGAATAGAGTAATACCTCACCCGGGGAGCCCTTGTTCTGGCTTCAGATGCACGCCAGTGAGGCTCTTGTTGACACAATCACCCCTTTCCAGTCTCTTTTCAGTAGGGAGGGTACTGGGATGGGGATTCTGGGAAAGGTGGTGCATACCAATTACCAGAGCGCAGCTGGGATCTTGTTGCACCCTGCCTCCTCAGACCACGCTCTGGTTAATGATCAGATCCTGGGCAGAGGGAGCAAAGGACAGGGAAGGGGGGAAGAGGAGCAGAACTGACACTGAGAGCCGGGCATGGTGGCACATGCTTGTAATCCCAGCATTTGGGAGGCTGAGACCAGAGGATCCGGGTTCGCGGCCAGCCTTAGCTACCTAGTGAGGCCCTCCGTAACTTAGTGAGACCCTATTTCAAAATAAAGAGTAAAAAAATAGGGCTGGGGGTGTAGCTCGGAGTAGAATGCCCCTGAGTTCATCCCTAGTACCGCCAAAAAAAAAAAAAAAAAGAACTGACACCATGAAGGAAGCTGGGTGAAAGAGCTGGTGCAAGGCAGTAAAATGTGCTTGAAGATGATGAATGACTGGAAACACGACTGGGGAGAATACGGATGTGCCACACTAGAGGTGGTGTCATTGTCCTCTTTCCTGCGGTCACCACTTGTGACCTGAAAAAGACCAACAGCAGATAGATGGATAGGGCAGAAGTACTTTAGACAAATATCACTTAGCTCCTAAACCTGTTTTTGTTGTTATGATTGGCCACACCCAACCCAACCCAACATCTCCAATCTATCGGAAACCTTTCAGCTGATCTTCTCAAAGCCAAGGAATTGAATTCCCCTAGAAACACCTGCCAAAGCCTTGCCTGGGGAGAGTGGTTACTGGGTCTGGATCACTGTTCTAGTTCTGCCCATAGCCCCCTGAGTGACCTAGGGCAAGTCATCCATACTTCAGCTCTACACTCCTTTGGCTTGTAAAATCACATGCATGGGATGAGCATGGTGGTGCACACCTGTAATTACAGTACTTGGGAGGTTGAGACAGGAGGAGGATCACAGGTTCGAGACCAGCCTCAGCAACCTAGCAAGACCTTCAGCAACCTATCTAGACTCTGTTTCAAGCTGGTGGCACATGCTTGTAATCCCAGTACTTGGGAGACTGAGACAAGGAGGATCCAGGTTCTCAGCCAGCATCAGCTACTTAGTGAGGCTCTCTGCAACTTAGTGAGACCCTCTTTCAAAATAAAGAATAAAAAATAGGGCTGGGGGTGTAGCTCAGAGGTAGAATGACCCTGGGTTCCATCCCCAGAACCGAAAAAAAAAAAAAGACCCTGTTTCAGGAGGAAAAAGCAATAAAGGTAATAATAAAGACACTGGGAGTGTAGCTCAGTGATACAAAAAGAAATAGAAAAAATTAACATGCTTACGCAGGAAATTCAGACTGTTAGAGCTTTAAAAATTGTAGAGATCACAAAGGAGAAAACTGAGACCCAAAGAAGTTAGATTACTGGTGAGGAGTAGAATGACTGAGAGGGTATGGATTCTGCAGTGAGAGCCCATTCCCCTTTATGACTCCAGCACACCATGGTGTTCGGTCTGTGTTCACTCATCTCCCCTCCCTCTCTGCAGAATGGAAGGGTAGAGGCACCCACTTCCCCTGGTTCAGAAAGGGATTACAAGTTCAAGGCCAGCATATAGTAACTTAGGAAGATCTTGTTTCAAAATACAAAATATATAAATTAAAAGGACTGGGTTTGTACCTCAGTGGTAGAATACCCCAGGATTCAGTACACACACACACACACACACACACACACACACACACACACACAGAATGCCTGACACAAGGAAGGCCTTCGACATACATTAGAACTATTTTTAATGATGGACAGGAGAATTAAACCCACATATCTTCTCCTACAGTCCCTCCATCAAGCCACAAGTCCTAGTTATCTATAAAGGTCCATTTTCAGTTCCCAAATTCTATGATTCTAAGTCAGAAAGATTAAAATGCACATTATTTCTAGAACCCTCCAGGCAGCAATACAAAGACCATTTGGGGGATTTATTATTCACTCTCCATTGCCCCAGTCACTTTCTGTGGATGATGATTCATGGGCAATAATCAGAGCAAAGAAAACCTGTCTACTGCTGAGGAGGAGGGCCAGTAAAACCCAAACTCAGTTCTATCCTTCAATATGTGTCTTCATTTGTTAGTGCTAACATTGTTTCTTGGCTTCACGTCCTTTCCTATCTGGAAATTTGAAGTTTTCTCTTGGTACAGACTATTGCTGGTGGTAATACTATTGTCAACCATGCCTTCCCCTGGCTCCAGGGAGAGTCTCGCCTCTCCAGCTGTCATACTTGGCACTAGATCCTCTCAGGGTCTCTAGGCTGAAATCGCCACCAGATTGACATCTGACTGATGCTTGGACAGTTCTCTGGCCCCTACAAAACACCAGAAGAGGCTTCAGAGCCTCTGGTGGAAGCAAATATGCAGCAAGCCAAATCTGGAAGGTGACCTGTTCCTCCTCACCCTCTGGTCCCAGGTGGAGAAGCAGGTAGCCTTTCTTTCTCTGTTGCTAACAAGTCTCTCCGAGACTTGTATTGCTTATAGCTGGTGGAAAGGGCCAAGTAGAAAGTAATAAAATGAGCCTTTTCTCTGAGTAACAGGCTGTGGTAAGGTTACACGGAAGCCAGTGCTGGGCCTCCAGGGAAGCCAATATCTCAGAATGTCCCCAGAGGGCTCCTGGAAACAAGCCACTTTCCTTCTTAGTCTAGTTTGCATGTAGCAGCATTAGTTGGCACAAATACCAGAAGTATTTCCCTTAGCTGGGCCTGAAATTCTTCAGGTAATCTTTGTAGCTGAAAAATATTTGCTTTTCCAATAAATGTTTGCAAAATGGAAATATCTGCTTCACAAGTAGCAATGAGGCCATTGCTTAAGCACCATAAGCACCAAACCCATGGCTGCAAATAATAACCATCTAGAGGTGAATGTCAGTCCACAAGCACCAAACCCATGGCTGCAAATAATAACCATCTAGAGGTGAATGTCAGTCCACAGACTACTCATTATTTACACTGATCTAATTTTGCTCCCCAAATTCCCACTGCATTGTTTGGGTGAGAGAGTCTGGGAACCATTTGAATATGAAATTTACTCAAAATACTGTATTGCTGTATCTTCCTCCAGCACCTTCCTTCTCTGCCCCCCACCCCCAAGTGTTAGCACCTATATCACCACCAATAATCTGATTCTGAAGCCCAGTGACTCTGTGAAGAAGTTAAGGCTATGAGATCGGTGTAGTCAGCACTAATGTTTAAGCAGTGGCTATCCGTGGGTGTAGAACTACCAGAACTCTCCCCTCCTTGGCTCTAGTCATAAGGTGCTACTGTCGGGCACACCTTTCCTGCTTTCTGGAAGCAGGGACACCCTGTTCTGTATACATAGACCTCTTTGGGTCTCAATTTCTCCATCTATAAGTGGGGAGAATGACACTTTGAAAACACCCAAAACTTGTGGAGCTTTATGACTGAAGCCTTTGATTTCACCCAGTAATAGGTTTGGTTTTTGTTTGTTTTGTTTTAATCCAAAGTAAAGCCAGGTGTGGTGGTGCACACCTGTTATCCCAGTATTTGAGAGGCTAAGACAGGAGAATTACAAGTTCAAGGCCAGCTTTAACAATTTAGACCCCATTTTAAGATTAAAAAATAAAAAGAGCTAGATGTGCAGCTTGGTGGTAGAGTGCTTCTGGGTTCAATACCCAGTACCAAAACAAACTTTTTTTTTTTTAGTACTGGATTGAACTCAGGGGCATTCTACCTCTTAGCTATACCCACAGCCCTATCTTTTATTCTTTATTTTGAAAGAGGGTCTCACTAAGTTCCAAAGGGCCTCACTAAGTAGTTGAGACTGGCTGCAAACCTGCTATCCTCCTGTCTCAGCCTCCCAAGTACTGGGATTACAAGCAGGCACCACCACACCCCGGCTCAAACATCTCTTTTGATGGTACTGGGCACATAGAAGCCCAGTCCTAAAGGGGACAGTGAAAGATGTCATGCAAACCAGGAGTTAGACTCTTCCAAGAATAGCAAGGCCTCAGTCCAGTTCCCTCTCCCCAGCCCGCAATCATTCACATATGCTGTCTCTGCACAGCACCTCTGGGGCCAGTATGTCAGGCAAGTTCTCTCCCTGGAGAGAAGTAGTTCCGCAGTGATATCGAAACACATTCCAACAGCACTCGTTTATCTCTCGGGTCAGCCTTTCCGGTTGATGCTCAGGAGGCATGGGGGAGGGGAGGGGAGGAGGATAATGGTGGTTGGCAGCCATAGGGGGGTGAGGAATGAGGGCCATGGGGACTTGATGCCCATCCTTGGGAGTGTACAGTTATGCTAGGCTCTCCAGAATGCATGTGGCCACATCTCTCTCCTCCATCAGGATGAGCTCCCAAGTCTTTTGTTGCCAGTGGAGATGAGGAGTTGGACACCACCTCACCCAGGGGTGTGTCTTCCAGAGCTGGCCAGGTGGGTGGGGATCTCTAGGTGGGGGCCATGGGATCTGGAGCCAGGAGAATGGCAGCATTTTCATTGTTTTATTCAGGATCTGAGCTCTGTTGGGACACAACTGGTTTCTGCCTCTCCCTTTGAGCTCACCCATGGGAGCCGGGACTTTCAGGCTCTGGCAGTGGGACAGATGGGGCCACCCTCCCTGACTAGGCTGGGTGCAAATCCTAAGTGTTTAGCAGCTTTGGACACAGTTCCAGGAGCTGCACCCCTCAGGAAAAGTGTTCACCATCCACTTAACCCACTGGCTGGGGACAAATGCCCAAGGGCCTTGAAGTTTCCACTCCCACTTAGGATGGCTTGGAGAAAGTACACTCACAAAAAAACTCAGGACCTCTGAATTCCTTATTATATATTTTCAAATAAGATAATCTCAATCTCTCTCCAGGCCGAGTTTAGGGGAATGAGAAGTAGAGACTGAGCCATCTGATTCCTCTTTAGCAAAAATGAATCATGCCCCCCCCCATCCTCACCCAGGGATATTTATCCCTGTTTATATAACCATGGCAACAGGCTTTATTCTCTATCACTTAAACTCTTTAAAAGAAAGGAGAGACAGCGAAAGTCAGCTCTTTTTCCTACTTCTGCTGCATGCCCTGCTAGAGAACTACCTCTTCAAAAGCAAGGTGAGGAGAGACACCCCATGCACCCCAGGAGTAACACTGGATTCTCAGTGGTGACAGTGGCCCAGAATCATGAAAGGACTTTAGAGGTTGACAGCATTCATCTTCCAAAGTCCTGCAGGAGCCATACAGCAATATATGCATCTTGGACTTGTCTGGGCTCTCTCTTCTGAGCTCTGTCCTAAGATTAGATTATCATCTTTGTTTCTTGTTATCATTTTTTTTACATGGATTCACTCATAAGGGAAACTGAGGCCCAGAAAGAAAAGCATGTGTGCATGGTACTGTGTGACCCGGGGCACAGAAGACCTAACCACACAGTTCTAGATCAGCTCTCTGCTCTTGCATTTCAACTGTAGCCCGTCCCCTAACTTCCAAGAGAATCTGACCTGTGTGGTTTCAGAGATGGAGAAAACCGGAGCTTGAACTTGTCTCCAGACTATTTCCACCAAAGATGTTTACTCAGAGTTCCTCCCAGCTGGCTACTGTGCTGGAGGTTGGGGAACCCTTTTGTGGCCAAGCAAGGGTCCCTGTGCAGACTAGATTTCAATGGCCAGGTCCTCCTTTCTATCCCAATGGCAAAATATTCCACCCCAGAACTTGTTCCATTGGGCTGGACACTGCAGCTCTGTCTTTGGAGTTGGCTTCCACTCTGAACACCCCGGAGGTCCCACGGAGGGGGTCTCCACTTCTCACAACTGCAAGAATGCCAGAGGCCCAGCACTGCTCAGACCTTATGAAAGTCCAGGAAGGCATAAGGAAATGGATTTTTAGGCTCCCACCAGAGGCCATTGAAAATACTGGAGCAAACAAGTTGAGGTGGCCCATGCTTGTAATCCCAGTACTTGGGAGGCTGAGACGGGAGGATCACAGGTTTGCAGGGAGCCTCAGCTACTTAGTGAAGCCTTCTGCAAATTAATGAGACCCTGTTTCAAAGCAACAATAACAAAAACAAACAAAACCCAACCTTGGCCGGGGAGTGTAGCCCAGAGAGAAGGCCCGTGTGTTCAATCCCTAGTACACTAAAAGAAAAAGAGGAAAAGAAAGAACACAGAAAACACGGGAGAGGTATTTGTAGCTCCATTCTGCTGCCTTGGAGGTTCTGAACCCAGAGCAACTTTTCTGCGCCTGCAGTCTCTTTTTGCTCCTTCCCTCACACCCTCAAGTCTTTGCCGTTCTGTCCCACATAGACTCACATCTTGCCTGAGGCAATCCCCTTCCCCGTTAATTACCTTGAAACAACACGTCGCTAATTGCCCCAATTACTCTGGGGCTGAGTGACACCGCCTGGGCTGACCAACTGCCTTTGGCCCGGGAAGAATGGCAATCCCAGTGGGCGGGCGCCGAGGCCGGCGAGGCTAGGAAAAGCGCCCGGGTGCGGTCAGCGGCTACTCCACACCTCCGGGAGTCAGGTGCTCGCAGACCTCAGGTGCCCAGGTTGCGCGTGTCAACTTGAATCCGAACATCTTCATGTCCCCGCTCCCTTCCTCAACCTTCCAAAGGCCATCGCAGGGAGAGACCCGGAGAGAGGAAGGCCCGTTCTTCCACTACCGGCTCACTCTGTGAAAACAGCCCATCCCATTATCTCGTTTTATGTTTTCGTTAAAAATCACTTCCTGAAATTGCCGTCTTAATTTTTACCTCTTTGTCTCAGCTCCTCCCACCCCCTTGTAAATTCTTGAGAACAGAGACCCTGCCTATCTTATTCTTCTTATTCTTTTTTTTTTTTTTTTTTTTTTTTGACGGGGGATTGAATTCAGGGGCAGTCTACCTCCGAGCTACCTCCCCCCCCCCTTTTTTTTTAATTTGGAAAGAGGGACTCTCTAAGTTGCTGAGAGCCTCGCTAAATTGCTGAGGCTGTCCTCGAACCGACAATCCTCCTGTCTCAGCCTCCCAAGGACTGGAATTACAGGCGTGCATCACCGCGTCCCGGCCCCTGCCTATCTTTTTCAAAACCCACACACCTACTACTCTTTGCTCGTGTTAGTAAAGAGACTGAGCAGCGGCTTCTCGGCTCCGTGGGTGAGGAGTGGGGTGGGGGGACCCTACGCTAGGAGAGATGAAATGGAGCCACACTCCCAGAGTCCTTCTTCGGGAAGAAAAAGCGCTTCTGAAGGATTTCTGGGAGGAAGGTTGGGGGGAGCATTTCTTCTCTGATGGAAGATTGGGAAAGGTTACTGCCACTGCCACTCTCGCCTCTCTCTGAGACCGCTCCCCATCCCCACCGGAGAAACTTCGCTCTCCATTTATAACCAAAGGGAGTCTCGTGCTTTGTTGGGGTGTTGACACGACTTGGGGTCACGATGCCCCCCGCCACGTGGTAGGACCAGGTGGCCCCGCCAGCCCCCCGGGATCCGCTGGGCCCTGCAAACTCGCGGGTCCCGGCACGGCGGTGGCCGCCCTGCCCGCTCCCCCTCCGGGGCCCTCTCCTCATTGGCTGAAGACATCCCCTCTGAGTTCTGATTGGCTGCCGCACTTTCCCCTCCGCCCCTCCACCCGCGGCGAGCGGCTCGGGACGCTGCTCCAGGTCCAGGCTTTGCACCAGAGGCTCGGCAGCGCGCGGCGCGGGGCGCACGGGCGAGGACCCCGCCGAGTGAGCGCGCAGTTCCACCCGGGGTCTCTCTGTGGAGCGGTGCCCGGCAAATGGGCGCTTAAGGAAGGACAGCAGGGAAATGGACTGCTATTTGCGTCGCCTCAAGCAGGAGCTGGTAAGAGCCGGCTGCAGGGGGCCTTCTCCGCCCCGACGGGTTCCTGACCCTCGCTGCGTCCGGGGAAGCCGGGAAGCGCGCGGGGCGAGGAAGGAAAGTGTGGGGAGGAGGGCACGCGGACCGGCAGGCGGAGGGCAGGGCCTGTCCTCCCGGGAAGGGGCCGCGAGGAAACTTAGGGCAAAGATCTGCGATGCGAGGAGAACAAGTGACCAAGAGCAATTGACCAGGCCGAAATGTGACACCGAGACACCGAGGGAGAAAGGGAGCGCACTCCTAGACCCACAGACACCCAGCGAGAGGCAGGCGCCTCCGACACCGAGGGTGCGAGGGTGACCGGCCCAGGCAGCGGAACCTGGACGCGGCCGGGCTGCCAGGGCTGCGCTGGTGTCCTGGAGCGCGCGGGCAGGCGGGGTCCCCAGGGCGCTCAGGCGGGATCCCTGCCCCGGCAGGAGGTCACCTGGGACCGCTCGCTCGCTAGTCGCTCGAGGAGAGCTGGCACCGCCCCGGGGCCCCCAGCTCTGCTGGGCTTGGCAGGGCTGGCGCGGCTGCGGGGGTAGGCTTGGCCGGCTGTCTGCCCGGGCTTGTCTGCCAGCAGGGAGGGGGCTGGCAGCTGTAATGACGGGGGAGGGCCGTGCGCGGGAGGAGGGGTGCCGCCTGGCAGATCGTGAGCGGGAGTTGCGAAGGCCCAGCCAGATGTCAGGTCTGGGCTTGGGGAGTGCGCAGGGAGCGTGCGGAGGCCCGGGGGTAAAAGGGCTGGGAGTTGTAGCTTAGTCAAGAGGTGCGGGAGGGGGGAGTGAATCACTGAAGTGGGGGTGGGGAGCGGTGACTGCTAAAGCTATGTTAGGGAGGGCCAGGTTGATTGTCATTGACCTCATATACCACCCACCCGCCCTCACCTTCTACCTTCATTATTCTTTCAACCGCCAGAATACAGACAGATATTTTGCATTTGCAAGCACTCCCTCCCCTTCCCTTCTTCAACCAGGCTCTCTCTTGTGGCTTTGCTTCACCTGACGTTGTGTCTCTTTTAGTTTGTTTCTATTGGAGTTAACTCTTCTGTCTCATTTTGCTCCCCTCCTTTTTCTTCTTACTTTTCAGAGCCAGGGACACCCAGGTGCACAACAGCAGACCTGTATCCAGAAAGTGCCAACTCATGGCTCTGCAGATTCCATGACAGCTTCCCCCACTTCTGCCTGCAATGGCTACACTCTTCCTGCTTGGAAGGAGCTTGGCAGTGTGTCAGGGGGCTACTTTAGTGGTGGGGAGATAGAGCTTGAAGGGGCAGGTGTTCTTGATGCTTCCTGACACTCTTCCTGTCTTCCTTCTTAGGTTATTGATCATTTCTTTAGTCCTTCCTCAGGAAGCCCTTTCTGTGGTGACACTCAGATGTGAAAAGTTACTAGCCCAGAGAAATACTTCTCCCAGGAGAGCAGAAGTGTTCATGGCTGCTCTTCTGAACCTATACCATGCTGGTTCCTGCACTAGTTTTCATATGCATCTTATGACAGTTTAGGAGGGTGGCCCCAGCCTACACATACACAATTCTCATTTTTACCATCCATGTATCCAGAACCAGAAAGAAAGGTCAGGATCATCACAGATAATGTCTGAGTCCCAAGGCCCATGCTGAAAAAAGAATCTAATAGAATCCTCCTCTTTGTGCTTGGAATCAGGGGACCACACCACCCACATCAGTATCTGCCTTAATGGAGGGTTTGTGGGTGTTCCTGGCATGGGCTGGAATTTTAAAATCCTACTGATTTGCATTTTTTACAGCACCCTAGGTGGGAGGGTGTATGTGTGTGTGTGTATGGTGGGGGAGACAGTCTGTGGATGCCAGGAAAATAAAAAAAGGCAAATAGGACTTTGCACTGAGCTCCAGATCTTGATTTGCACCTTTTCCTGCCAAGGCCTTGAGCCCCCAGCGCCTGGGAGAAGGAAGGGGAGAGGCTGAAGTCACCCAGCTCCCCATCAGCTTTCATTTGGCCTTTGTCTGAGCAGCTCCAGCCTTTGACTCTCTTGGAGAGGAAGCCAAATGCCTGGCCTGAGGCCCAGAATGACACTCAGATGGGAGAGCTCTGTACCCACCCCCCATGGTGCTCTGCCCCTCCTCAATGCCAGCCTGCTTGCAAAGGAGTCAGAGTGACAGGCAGAGCTATTTCAGTCTCCTCACTCCCTGAAACCTTAGCTTAGGCAGTGGGGTCAATCCTCAGTGCCTCAGTAGTCCCAATGGGTGCAAAGGGAAGTAGAGCCTCATGCAGGGTGAGCCCTTTGGCTGCCTCCTTCTAAGGATTGGATTCAATGCAGCATGGATGTGGCTGGGATAGGGAAATATTGGCCTGCTTATATACCAAGACTGCAATGGGGTGGGAATGGCCTGTAGCTCATTTATGGCATGAGCTGGGGGATTAGGCCCTGCATATGGTTCATCCCAGGCAAGATTTCCTGTGCCACCCAGGAGGACTGTGTATTGCCTGGTTCAGTCCTAAGTTGGTCTGTGCCCATGTAAAATGGTCAAGTTCTACATTCATTTATTTCCCTAAATGCCCTTCCAGAAGCAACTATACTGCAGACATTGCGATAAACCTGCTGCAAAAGGAAACATTAACAGGTTGTGAGATTGTCTTTGTTCAGGGTGTTTTGTGCTCCCCTTCTGCATCCTGACCCTGTCCTTGGCCCAGAAACTCTAGACAAGAGGATTCTATTCCTGAAAACCAAAGTAGCAGAACTTCCCAATTTCCTGAAGCAGAAAATTTTTCATTGTAACAAGTGAGCACTGTGGTGGGGAGGGGGCATAAGGATTCAAGGATCTGGGCTCAATTAATCGAAGGCTAGAGAGCTGGCCCTCCCTCCCTGCTGGGGAGTGTGTGTGTGGGGGGTCAGGTTTCAGGGATGAAATGTGGCTGAAGAAGTAGCTGCAGCTGACACACTTCTTCATTAAGATGAGGGAGTTGGGGCTGTGAGGACACAGCAGGGAGTGCAGCTCTTTCCCCTTCCAGCCGCCAGAGTGGGGCCCTGGCTGAGTGCAGGCCTTGGGACCAGCTGTTCCTTACACATGGCTCCCTTGTGGGCTTCCAACAAATGGGGTAGACCCAGACACGCAGAGGAAGCAGACGGAGTATCCTCACAGGGCAGTCCTTGTAAGTTCAGATCACTGTAGGACAAATAGAACGTGTAAAGGCTGAATGGACAGGGCTGAGGAAGTACAGCCAGGCTAGGAAAGCTTCCTAGATGTGGGGGAGGTTGGAGGAGGCCATCTTCTGGGATGTCCGTTCTCAGCAGCAGAGGGACTTCTCGGGGTTGGCAAAGGTCCTCCCAGGACAACCTGGTGTTCCCAGAAGGCAATTCTCTAGTCTGTAGGGTTCAAGAGAGTCTGTAGGTTCTGGCATTTGGGTAAGGACTGGGGTCTAATGGCAATATGGAGAGAAAAGAAGGGGATGGAGGAATTACAATAGGGATAGCTTTTGGTTCTTGGGGCAATAGAGCAAATTTCCTGAGGCAGAAAAAAAGCTTTAGCAAAGGGTCTCATCCTGCAGTCTCTTTGATGTTTAAAGCTAGGAATAAGAGGGCTTTAGGGCCGGGTAGACTGGGGTTAGTTGGAAGAACATGGAGCATAAGATTTGGGGTCAGGCCAACTTGAATTCAAATCCTGACTCTTTGTGACCTTGCCATAGTACTTAACCTCTCTGTGCCTTGGTTTTCCATCTCTAAATGGGCTTTTTAAAAAACCTACATACAGTTACTATGAAAATTAAATGACAAAAGCCAGGTGTGGTGGCGCACGCTTGTAATCCCAGTACTTGGGAGGCTGAGACAGGAGGATCTGGGTTCTCAGCCACCCTCAGCTACTTAGTGAGGCCTTCCACAACTTAGTGAGACCCTGTTTCAAACTAAAGAATAAAAAATAGGGGTGTAGCCTGGAGGTAGAATGCCCCGGGGTTCAATCCCCAGTGCCGGAAAAAAAAAAAAAAGAAAATTAAATGACAAGCTGGGCATGGTGGTGCGCACTTATAATCCCAGTACTTGGGAGGCTGAGACAGGATTGCAGGTTTGCAGCCAGCCTCATCTACTTACTGAGGCCCTCTGCAACTTAGTGAAACCCTGTTTCAAAATAAAAAATAATAGGGCTTGGGGTGTATCTCAGAGGTAGAATGCCCCTGGGTTCAATCCCTAGTACCTAGTAAAAAAAGAAAAAAAAAAATTAAATGACAATATAAGTAAAGTGCCTCCCCAACTCCATGTCCTTAGCACATAACACAGTGCCTGATGTGTTGCAGGCACTTAATAAACTCTTACTGTTGGGTTGGTTCAATGGTTTGCATAGGAGACATTCATTCACAGAATACAGGCATTAACCAGACACTTGCACTATGGTTACAAATATAAACAGAGACAGATCCTGTCTTCAGTGAACCTACAATTTAGTAGAAAAGATAATAACATATGTCGATGCTGACAGTGATATGCCAGACATATAACATGTCACTTAATTGCCAAAGCACCACTAAAAAATTGTAAATGAGAAAATAGAGACATAGAGGAGGTCAAGTGACTTGGCAAAGGTCACAGAGCTGATAAGCGGTGGAGGTTGGATTCACACCTAGCCAGTCTCACTGCAGAGCTTACTCCTAACCAGCTCAGTACACATATGCAAACCACTAGTTCAGAAACAGGATACATGTTGTATGCAGGGCACAGTTGTCTAAAGACCAACTTAAGTTTGGCTGGAACATAGGGTATGTGCATAGAAATTGCAGGAAGCAGGGCTGAAAGAGTTGGTGAGGGCACACTCTGGGGGTCTTGAGTATTATGCCAGAGAGCCTGGCCTTTTCTTTTCTTTTTTGGTGGTGGTACCGGGGATTGAATCCAGGAGCATTTTACCTCTGAGCTACACCCCTAGCCCTATTTTTTATTTTGAAACAGGGTCTCACTAAGTTGCAGAGGGCCTCAATAAGTAGCTGAGGCTGGCCGCAAACCTGTGATCTTCCTGTCTCAGGCTCCCAAGTACTGGATTACAAGCGTGCACCACCATGCCTGGAGAGTCTGACCTTTTCTATGTGCACTGGACAGCAGCACAGTCAGAGACAAGTCCTGGGACCTAGGAGATGGTATGGAATGGAGGGTGGAGAAGGACATTGAGGCAGGAGGATGAGTTAGGTTTTTCTGAGAGGCCCACAAAGCCCCACACAGTGGTGTATGCCTGTAATCCCAGTACTTGGGAGGTTGAGACAGGAGGATCACAGGTTTGAGGCCAGTCTTAGCAACTTAGTGAGTTCCTCAGCAACTTAGCAAGACTCTATTTCAAAATAAAAACATCTGGGGGTTAGCTTGGAGGTTGAATGGTTCAATCCCCAATGCCAAAAGAAGGCCAGAACCAGGAAGAAAGAATAAAAAGGAAGGGAGCTCTTGAGGTGCCTTGGTTGCCTATGGGATTTGACTGACTGCAGGGGAGAGGAGCCAAAGCTGGTCCGAGGGAGGAGGGCTCGCTGCGGCTGAGAGGCTAGCCCCTTGAGGGGGCAACACTGAGCCCTGCTTTCCATCTGTCTGCCTCTTGCCTGAGCATGTGACCCCCAGTAGATAGTTCAGTTGGGAAAGTGGACTCATCATGTCACATCCCTCACTTCCTCCTTTCTTTATTCCCCTCCCGCCTGCAGCTCTTGGCTCAGTTTCCACATTACCTTCCTGTTGAGAGTCCCAGCCAACAGCCAAGAAGGTCCCTATTCACTGAGCTGGAGAATGGGCCACTTGGCAAAAGCGGGGCTTTTCCCATTTCCGGCCCTGAGCCCCCTCCTAGCTTCCCCAGGGGCTGAAAGGAGCTGTGTGGGGATCTTGTGAGTAAAGGGGGTGGGGAAGAGGGTGTGGCACACTGCCAGGTCCATGGGCAAAGCTGAGCCTGTGTCCGAGGATTCCGGCTGTGCTGGGAGAGGGCGTGAGATGGATAGATGGAGGGCACAGCTGCAAGATCAGTCAGGGGCCCAGGGCAGGGCTTGGGAAGGGAGCCGAGGATGCTGGCATCTCTTCTTCCATCCCCACTCCCCCTACACTACAAAGGGCCCTGTGAGCGCCAACAGGGAGGGTGCTGCCCGAGGACAGCTGACCCCAGACTACCCCTGGGGGCTCAGGAAGGTGGGATCTGGCTTCCAGCCCCAGTCAGGCATCCCTCTTCCCTCTTCAGATGATTCAGGGAAGAGGAGCCTGCAGTGGGGAGGATCCGTGAGCTGGGTCCTGGAGCTCCTCAGAGGATGCTTTCCTGCTCTTCCTCCTCATCTGGTGGTAATTGCACTTTGCATTTACTGCTGACTGGTCTGATTTCTTCTTTTGTATATATTTGTGGTACTGGGGATTGAACCTAGGGGCGTTCTACCTCTGAGCTACAGTCCCAGCCTTTTTTAAAAGTTTTATTTTGAAATAGGACCTCACTAAGTTGCCAAGGCTGGCCTCAAAACCTGTGATCCTCTTGTTTCAGCCTCCCAAGTACTGGGATGATAGGCGTGTACCACCACGCCTGACTTAGTCTGGTTTCTTCTTACAAGGCTTAGTGGTCAGGGACTATGACAGCATAATTCATGGGCTGGGAGGAAGGGGCCAGTGTTCCAGTTCTCCCACTATTGGCCTGAGGACTTCAGGTGTCAGAGCAGTGGTTCCTCAAGTGGCAATCAAGATAGCATATGCATTTATGGCTAGCATCTGTTGATGGCAAGTCATATACATTTCATATAAGTTCTTTCATAAGCACATTTATTTGCATAAACAGTAGACTTAAATAAGATATTAAATAGGAGTCTAGATCATGTGTAGAGATGGTAAAAAATAATGAAGAAGGGCTGAGCACTGTAGTGTGTCTGTAATACATGTACTTGGGAGACTGAAACAGTAGGATGGCAAGTTTGAGGCCAACCTCAGCAACTTAGACCTTGTTTCAAAATAAAAAGTGCTGGGGGTGTAGCTCAGAGGTTGAATGCTCCTGGGTTCAATTCTCAGTACCAAAATGAAATAAAGCAAAATAAGAAGGTCTAGGAAAGAATGTTGGGGCAACATTGAGGTAGATGATCTTAGTTTCCCGTGCAGAAAATGTTTGGGATGAAGCTGTGGGTCCCAGGAGGCATTGGGGTCACAGGGATGCCCGTGAACTTCACTGGGATGTGCTTACTAAGGGCTTTGCATTTGATGGCAGATAGCTCTGTGTGAGTGTGTGTGTGACTAGAGGTAGGGAAAAGGGAGCTGGCTGTTAGATCCATTCCCACGCAAACTAATCAGGGACAATCAGGCCCTCTTGTGGCTTCTCCAGTTGGGTATGACTTGGTCCCTGACCTGAGGAAGAACCAAAGGCTCTGAGATACAAGGAGGCCAGACCGGAAGTCAGCAGCCTCAGCCTGGAGATTGGGATCCAGAGCTATTCATTCCAGGCTTCGTGGGGGCTGGCCCTACTCCCTAGCTCCCACCCTACACTGCTGCCTTTTCTCCCGCTTCGATCCTGAGGCAAGAGAAGTCCTGGGATCTGAGAAGGTCCCACGCTCTGGGTAAAGAGAACAGTGTGGCCTCTGGCTCTTGCTCCGTGGTGACATCATCCCCTTGGGGTTGGTGGGAAAAGCTGTCCTGCTGGCTCCCTCACGGTCAAGACCCAGCGGATGCTCCTGCTCCCCTGCCCGGCCCTCCCAGTTCCCCACAAGGGCTTCCTTCTTCCATTCTCATTTTTCTCACAGCTGCCTTCTGGCCCTTCAGGGTCGCTCCCTGACTGGCCAGGCTCTCTGAGGTCAGTGTGAGAGCAAGCAGGAGGACACTGGGGCTCCTCCTTCCTTCTCCTCCCTTCCCCTCTTCCTGGGGCAGGACTGGGGGAGAAGCAACGGGACATGAGATGTATTTCCCCTTGGTTGGACCAGACATGATGAACAGAATCCTGTTGTTACTGTGTGTTAAGTTTCACCACGGAAGGAATAGTCTTAAAGTACAAAGAAAGCCTTACATGAAAGCCAACATTCACCCAATGCTTTCTCCGTGCCACCCAGAGATACACATTACCTCATCTCATCTGCAGGACAGCTGCGCAAGGCAGGAACTATTATTCACATTTTAAAGAATGGAGAAACAGAAAAACTGAGAATTTACACAACCTGCCCAAGCCACACGGCTACTATGTAGCAGAAATGTTATTCGAACCTGGTTCTTTTTGTCTCCAGAACCCAAGTTCTCAACTAGTACAGAACATTGTTTGCCACATGGCTGCAATTTCAGCCGTTTACTTAAATGGGGCCTCTGTTTTATGGGCAGCCCCGAATTCATGCATACCCACACATTCGTCCTCCTTGGAAAATTGTACAAAATGTGAGCATTATTTCTTATGGATTTTTCCACACTGGAAGAGGCTGAATGGGGTCATTTCATCCTCCCATTGCCTCTGACCTGGACCATGTTCCGCCTCTGGAAGGAAGCCTGCCAGCTCAGACTCCTTCCTTGCCGCTTGGTGAAATAAAACCTTAGGAAATGGCTCCCCCTGGGTGACTGACTGGAGGGATGACCTGGGGGAGCCAGCGTTTATGGTTTATGGTTTATACAAGGTTTATGGGTGTGCAGCTAGTGCAAGGTTCCAGCTAGGTTCTGGAGTGATAAAGTGTAGCTCTCAGTGTCTGCCCTCAAGCAGTAGAAGCTCGATAAATATTTCATGAGCAACAGAGCATTTAAACTCACGGAGGACATGGGACAAGCACATAAGGGGCAGGACTCCAGGGACTAGCATCTTAAGGATCACAGAGAATCCCTGAAGAGGCATTCTGTGGGTGTGTGTCAGGGGTAGGGATATGCTTGGGATTGAGAATTCTGTCGACTGCAGGGCCAAGTCATTTGGATTTGAGTATCTGGGCCACAGAGAGCCACCAAGTGAGGTGATAAGAGGTCAGGTACTCATGTGTCTGGTGGCCAGGAGGCCTTGTCCAGGGCTTCTGAGCTTTACTGGGGATGGAGGACTCCAACACAGTGCCTCATTAAGTTGGACAGGAGCAGGTCAAAAGTGACTAAGGGGCCGGGTAGGGGTGACAGGGAAGTGGGTCCGAGAGTGGGGAGGTACAAGGAAGTCCGAAGGAGAAGCAGTTTGCCAGGAAGGAACCGTGCTTGGTTTGGGCGTCAATCTCCTGCTCTGTTCTGAGCCTTCCCAGCTGCAGCTGAGTGCCTCTGAAAGGAAGGGGCCAGGAAGTAGAAGCAAAGAGGTCAGGGCCAGGGCCAGCAACTGCAAGTACAACCACCCCATGGGCTCTGTGTCTCCTGCTGCCACTCAAATGGAAATATACTAGCTAGGCACAGTGGCACACGCCTGTAATCCCAGTATTTGGGAGGCTGAGACAGGAGGTTTGAGCCAGCCTCGGCAACTTAGCGAGACCTTCAGCAACTTAGTGAGACCCTGTTTCAAAATAAAAAATTAGTGCTGGGCATACAGTGGTGCATGCCTGTAATCCCATAACTTGGGAGGCTCAAACAGGAGGATCACAAGTTCGAAGCCAGCCTCAGCAACTTATCGAGGCTCTCAGCAACCTAGTGAGACCCTGTTTCCAAATAAGAAATAAAATCAGGCTGGGGGTGTAGCTTGGAGGTAGAATGCCACTGGGTTCAATACGCAGTACCATAAAAAAATAAAATAGGGCTGGTGGTGTACCTCAGAGGTAGTTTCCAGTTTGAATCTGTCAGGGCCTTGAACCACCACTTGTAGCCCTGTCTTTGGAAGGTGCACACTGTTTGGCAATTCCCTTGCTCTCAAGGGAAGTCAGTCCTCTACTGTCCTATACTGCTGTGGGCTTGCTGGGAGCCCAGCCTGGATCCCCCCCTCCCCACCAGGGCCAGGTTTGGCAGGGGAAGATTCCCCCCATAAGCCTGGGAGGGTCAGCTGTCAGCCCAGCCCAGCACTGCAGAGCCTCCCTTGCCCTTCCAGCCCCACCCCCACCTTCAGGACTTAGCTCTGAGCATTAGGATAAGACTGGAGGTAAGATGATCCCTTGGGTCTCTGGGGGGCTTAAGAAACAGATGGTCCATGCACAGGAGGCTTGATGTCTGTAACCTGACCCGGATCTGGGGAGGGAGCTGGCAGGACCTAGGCAGCTTGGGCCCAGGACTGGGAACCTTGTGAATGTTATCAGACAGAGCCTCCCAAAGTGGCCCTCACCCAAGTCAGTCTCTCAGCCCCTTCCAGATGGCACTTGGGACTCGGTGCTCAGATGTCCACAAAGGGGTTGGGAGAACTGGCCCAGCATCCCTACTCTGGCCAGGCTAGGGCAGCAGAGCAGACAGACTGAGAAGGCAGGAAGAGTGCTGGAGCCAAGTTGGAGGGCAGCTGAGAGAGGACAGATGTGTGGGAGGGAGAGACAGGCTGGAAGAGCTGGGCAAGGGTTTCCAGCAAACATGACTTTCCAGGCCTCCTTATCACTCTCCATACCAGTCAGATATGAAGAGCAATTAAAGGAAACCTCAAGCCTATCCTTTCTCTCCAGTGTCTCTTCCAGCCCCTCTCCACTGCCCTGTAGGGGACAGAGTAGCCTTAAAGCCCAGCTCTATACTCAGCCATCTGTAGGTGGTGTTCGGTAGCCAGGACTACAGCATCTGAACTGAGAGAGCCTGGGGTTCGAGTCCCAGCTCTAAGAGCTGTGTGGCTATAGGTGAGTAACTTTGCCCCTACGGTAGTTACTCATTCATTAAAGTGAGAACAATAATAGCAGCCTCAGGGTTTATATAAATAAGATGAAATGAGATGATGCATGTAGAGTACTTGACACAATTCCTGATATGTAGTAAACACTCACAAAGTGTTACTGCCGCCATCAACACTGTCATCCATCTGGGAGGAAGAAGGCACAGACACAAAAGAGGACAAAGATGGCCACAACTTTGTGCAACCCTTAAACTGAGCTCCACATTTACTATCTAATCTTGGGCAAGTTACTAATGTGCCTCAGTTTCCTCAGTTTCCTGTCAAATGGGAACAATAACAGTCACTACCTCATAGAGTAGTTGGGGAGATCAAAGACTTTTTTTTTTTTTTGTACCAGGGATTCTACCTCTGAGGTATACCTTTTTATTTTTGGTTTCAAAACAGGGTCTCATTAAGTTGCTGAGAGTCTTGCTAAATTTCTGAGGCTGATCTTGAACCTGTGATCCTCCTGTTGCAGCCTCCCAAGTACTGGGATTATAGGCATGTGCCAATAATATCTGGCTTATATCAATTTATATTTCTCCATATATACATATATACACATACAGATGGTCCCTGACAACAATTTTTGGATTTTTCCATGATGCAAAAGAATGCTAATAAAACCATTCTGCTTTTCATCCTCAGTACAGTATTTAGTACATTACTCGACCTATGCAACTGGATAATAAAATAGGCTTTGTGTTAGATGGTTTTGCCAAATCGTTGGGTAATGTCAGTGTTCTGCACATGTTTCAGGTAGGCTCATGTAAGCTGTGATGTTTGGTAGGTTAGGGGTCTTAAATGCATTTTTGACTTCTGATATTTTCAACCTATAATGGGTTTACCTGGTCATAACCCATCATAAGTGCAGCAGCATCCGTATAGCTCTTGGGACAAGCACATGCCTTTGTTCACTGCCCTTAATGTTATTTCCCTTATCCAGCCATTGCAGTGTCAGACTTCCTCCTCTCCCAACACAGATCTGCACTTTACCAGGCTGTAGAGAGGTGGGTGGTGGCAGGCTAGCATGGCCCTGGGTGTGTGTGTTCGGCGGGGGCATGCCTAGGTTCAGGGTGGTGAGGGGCAGCCCTCCCTGCCGCTCCCTGGCTCATTGGCCCTGTGCTTTCTCTCGCCCCTGCAGATGTCCATGAAAGAGGTGGGTGATGGCTTACAGGATCAGATGAACTGCATGATGGGAGCGCTGCAAGAACTGAAGCTCCTGCAGGTGCAGACAGCACTGGAGCAGTTGGAGATCTCTGGAGGGGGTTCTGCCTCCGGCTGCCCTGAAAGCCCCAGGACACAGCCTGAGAGCCTTCACTGGGAGGGTGGTCAAGGTCCTGCCAGACCTGGGGCCTGCTCCCCCTCCAGCCAACCTTCTCTTGGCAGCAGCACCAAGTTTACATGCCATAGGGATGTCTGTGTGAGGGATCTCACCCCCCTGCCCAGGACACAGCTGCAAGAGGACCAAAGCTGTGCCCAGCAGGGGCCAGAAAGGGTGGAACCGGATGACTGGACCTCCACATTGATGTCACGGAGCAGGAACCGGCAGCCTCTGGTGTTAGGAGACAACATTTTTGCAGACTTGGTGGGCAACTGGCTAGACTTGCCAGAACTGGAGAAGGGTGGTGAGAAGGGTGAGCCCGTGGGGGAGGGAGAGCACAAAGGAGAGAAAGGCCCACCCCGGGAGCTGAGCCGCAAGTTCGCCCTCACAGCAAACATCTTTAGGAAGTTCTTGCGGAGTGTGCGGCCTGACCGTGACCGGCTTCTGAAGGAGAAGCCAGGCTGGGTGACACCTATGGTCTCTGAGTCCCGAACAGCACGCTCCCAGAAGGTCAAGAAGTGGAGTCTTTCCAAAAGCCCCGGACGGTTCCCCTTCCCAAGTACTAGGGAGCCCAGACCAAGGGAAGCTCCAGTCACAAGTAGCCCCAAGGCCATGGGCCCCTCACCCTCGGGCTTTGATATTAACACAGCTGTTTGGGTCTGAATACTAGAGACCAAGTTGACTGAACCTAAGAGGCCAGGCCCCTAGGGAGGAGGGCAGGTGGGTGGTCTGGCCTTTGGATGCCCAAATCCAAGTTCCTTTCCCTCAGAGAGAGGGGAGAAGCCACAGTTCTTAGGCAGGGCTGACCAGAATGCAGTGGGGAGAGGCTGACATTGGGCTGGCTAGTGGATCGAGTAAGAGTTCCTGGAGAGAAAGAGAAGAGGTGTGTGTGTGTGTGTGTGTGTGTGTGTGTGTGTGTGTGTGTGTGTCTCACTCACTTTGAGGCTGGACCTGATAGTAGGTGAGACCAGGAAATCCCTCGGACTTTTCTCTACTGCCCTCAAAGTCCTCATTTGAACATTCTGTAAGGAAAATGGTACTGGGGCCTCCTCAGCTTCCCCAGAGACCCCCAATAATGATGTGTCTCTCATCCCCCAATCTTTTAACTGCTTTTCCAGGCCAGGCACTGCTGCAGGCTTAGGGACTGAAGCCCAGCCCTCTTGGGAGTCTGAGCAGAGGGAAGCAAATCCCCACCCCCACCCCTTCCAGTTGCAGGGGAGATTTCAGCCCATCCTGGGGGCCTGGGATGTGGACTGAACAAGGAGGGCCTTGTGGGAGGTGCGGGGAGGAGTGACTGGAGTGTTGTGCGCATTGTACACAGTTAAGTCTTTCCACATCCACGAGCGTGGGCGAGCAAGGCAGGCATTACCCTGTTTTCCAGATGAGGAAGGTGGCCTACAAATTCTACCTGTCCTAGAACACACCACTCACAGGAGGCGGACACTCTGGTTACACACGTCCACCAACAGCCCTTAAGAGTCTTAAAAACACCACTCCACCCATGTTTAACTCCCTCCCAGGGCAGAACATGTAAACTCACCAGCGAGGTGAGCGTGAGCCCAGAGGAAATTTAAAAATTCCCTCATTCACACTGGGGGAAGCCCTGGGGTCTAGATCCCCTTGTGTGCCCCAAAAGTCACAGGGGCACGTGGCCCGCCTCGGTAGCCCTCTCTGGAAGGGAACACTGGTGGGCCACCATAGGACAGTGTGGGTCCCTGTTGTGGCCCTCCCTCCCCACTCCCAGTGACCCTCAGCTTGACCCAGGTGTGAAGCTGCAATCAGAGGTAAGATGAGTGCCTGCCCTCAGAGTGTTAAGAGCAAATTAGAAAAGAAAAATAACCTGGGATAGAGAGGGAGGGAGGGGGCTTGAGCTCGAGTTGGAGGCACAGGGGTGAGGGGTGGGGGCACAGTGGCAGTGCTTAGGGTCCCCTCAAGTTCCTATGCTAGTCAAATAGTAGATGGTTAGTTTTGCTGGGGCAAGCTACCCCACCAAGGAGGGAAAGAAAGGCCTTTTTTGAGCACTCTTGGCCAGGCAGCGAACACATCTTTTAAACTTTGAATGACCTTAGAAGGTATTATTTTCCAGGCATGGCAGTGGTTGTACAAGCTGCTCAGATGAGGGCGCTAGCAAATGAAAGAGCCAAGATTTGAACTAGAGGGTTAGCTGGCCCCCAACCCCGTGTCCTTTCTACTCAGTTTGCCAACTGAGCTCCCTCTTTCTGGAGGAGGCAGCTCTTGCCTGTCCTGTGTGTCTCCCCTGTGGCCTCTGACATTTGTCTCTGTGAAGGTGGCTTTTGGTGGTGGCAGTGATGTGTCTGTGGACAGTGCATGTGAAGAGGGCTTCACACTGATTCATTGGTTCCTAAGAGCAGGGGCCACCCAGAAAGGTGCTCAAGATGACACCAGCTCCAAGTCTGCAGGAAACCAAGCCACCTCTCAGCCGCTCCTCTGCTGGTCGCAGCAGATCAAATGAACAAAACCTGATGAACTCCCAGTGCAGGCACTGATAGGAACTAAGATCAGCCTGGTGAAAAGGACCCAGCTGCTGACCTCAAGGGGACCCAGTGGGAAAGAAAAAGGCCGACTATCAATCATCAACTAGCCAGAAGGGGTTCAAGAGACTGAAGACTCATTTTAATCCGGGCCAGAACAAAATGAAGGAGTGACATCTGCTGCCAGCATACTTCACAGGTGCCAGGCTTTTCACAACACCCGGAAGTAGTTGCTGTTAACTCTTACCTTACATGGATAGGCTCAGAGAAGTTAAGCAACTTGGCCAAGGTGGCACGGTGGCAGAGCTGAGATTTTAACAGTTCCCACTGATTCCAATCTTGTGTTGTTCACCTTACCCCACAAAGTGTCCGTATCTGCTCCCGAGCCAAATCAAGAACAAAACATGTCCTCCCCTATTCTCCATGTCACAGGTAATAAATAGCATGCCGACTGTCCAGTGGGGGAATTCTGCCTGGGCCTTGACAGGGCTGATGTAATACCCCATCTACTGTGTCATGCTTTGCTAATGAAAGATTGTGGTGATTCATTTACCTTCCTATGATTTTTACTTTTTGTCTCCTTCTGGGCTCCTGCAGTGACAGTGATGGAGACAATTTATTTGGCTGCAACGACATAAAGAGGTGAATGGGAACGCCTAGGGCCCAAGCAAAGCTGGGGAGTGTAGGTGGCAGGGAGTGGTGTGCACAGGGAGGAGATGGGGAAAGTAAGCAGAGAAATTGACAGCTTAATTCTGCCTCTTGGGCTCATTTTATGGTTAATTAGGACATGCAAGTGAACTGGAAGCTCATTTAATATCCTGGTTGGCATGCAGTCCCGCCCTGCACCTGGCAGGTAAAGGGGGCCCGACTGGCCCAGGCATCTGCCCAGGGATTCCCCTGGTTCTTTGTGGCCCCGTGACCAGAGTCTGCAGATGCTCCCCGGCCACAGCAGGAACTGGAAGAGTCCCTGCTGGGCATGGCTGGGGGACCTGTCCGGCATCCCTCCTTTCTCTTTCTACCCTCTTTCCCTTTCCCTCAGAACTTCCTCTGCACGCCTCTCAGGTGATCTCTGCACCCAAACTTGCCTGAGGAAGAGCCCCAGGTATCCCCATCTGCTCCCCAGACAGAGCCTTGGGGGGAAACACTCCTTGCTTTCCCAAGCTGTGCCATCTCCTGCAGGGCCTAGCCTGGCTCTGGGGAAGAGGGTCTTGTCTCCAGCTTCTCCAGAGCAGCTGTCCATTGGCCTCAGGTGATTTCCCTGCTCAGGGAAGTTAGGGTACTTGTGCCAGCACAAGAGCATAAGCACTGGATCTGAAGACCCATTTCTGTCCCTGTGTAAGCTTGAGCTTGTTGCTTGACCCCTCTGAGCCTCATTTCCTCATCTGTGAAACAGATAACACAGGGTGGCTGTGAGGTTTAGGGGACACAGTGCACCTAGGGGTCAAGCACAGTGCCTGGGGCAGAGAGACACCACCAATCCTGGGCCACCCTGCCCTGTCCCTAGCAGCGCTGATGACATCAGCCTCCCTGTTACTGTGACCAAGAGCAACTTAGAGAAAAGGCTTATTGGGGCCATGATTTCAGACCACAGGGCTGGCTCTGAAGCATAAATGGCAGTGGCAGCAGCAGTAGGGTGTACTGAGGGACGCTGCCTCACATCGCAAAGGCCAGAAGAGCAAGGGGAGGTGACAAGGGACATACAGTGCCCAAAGTCACACCCCCAGTGATTTACCTCTTCCAGCTATGCCCCACCTGCCTATGTTACCACCAATAAATCCATCCAAGTTACTGATTCATCTGTGGATGTGTCCACTGATGAGATTAGAGCCTCATGATTCAATTATGTCACCTCTTGAATATTCTCATACCGCTAACACATGAGCTCTTCCAGGGGACATTTTGGCTCCAAACACCACGTTACCCAAGGCGCAAGGCTAAAACAAAATAAAGTGCTTTCTCTGAGCCTTGCTCTGTCTCCTCTTCTGCTGAAAAAATGTCTACTGACATTACCTCGACTGTGGCCAAGGATCAGAAAAGACCACAGGTGTGAACATGTTTTTGTATGTTGTATAAATATCACCCAGATGGGCTAATATTTGTCAATGGCACATTCACATGTTTCTGTGGGAGAGGATCTGTGGGGGTGGAGCAGGACCGCAACCTACCAGCCTGGTGCCCTAGCTCTCCCTCATGGTAAACCTTGGGTCTCTCTTCTTGGCCAGGGAGAGAGTAGAATGAGCCAAGTCCTGGTAGTTTTGAGAAGAATCCAGCCTCCAGTGTACTCTTTTCCCTAGGCCTTATGTGCTGGAGTTCTGCAGGGCCCACATCTCCGCCTTCCCCCCTCCAGCCACGCTGGGGGCCTAGGGCCTAACATTGCTGTGGCTGTCCTCCTAAAACCAGTTCCCTCCTCGGTGTGGCCTGTCCCTCAGCGGCGGTTCCAGGACCGGGCTGGTGCTGCCTGAGGAGGGGATGAGCTAGAAGGACCTAGGCCAAGTGCTCAGACCACAGTCATCCCCTTAGGACTATTGTGAAGATGCCCCTGATCGCCTTCTCCACACCCAACCCTTAAAACAAACAGTGGGAGGAAACCTCTCTCCCAGATTCCCTCTGAATTTGACAGGACTTACTTCCTGCCCCTCCTCAGCGACTCTCCCTTTTAATGGGTCCTGACATGTCCCTCCACTCACCACCTCCAGGCTCCTGATCCACACCCTTGACTTCTGGAACACACATGCACATGCAGGCATCACAGTTAAGCCAGTCTTGCCAATGTCTCTGCAACAAAGTCCCATCCTTACGTTCTTTTATTTTTGGTATGGGGATTAGACCCAGGGGCACTATACCTCCAAGCTACACTCGATCCCCCTTTTTTTTGTGAAACAGTGCTGAGGGCCTGGCTAAGTTGCTAAGGCTAGACCTACCATCCTCTTGTCTCAGCCTCCTAAGTACTGGAATTAACAGGTGTGAACCACTACTCCCAGTTCCTTACATTCTTGGCCCCCAGCAAAGTCCTCTTTTTCCCTTCAACTCTCCCAGGGTTCTCTGAAAGTGCTTCTGTGCTCCTGGTTAGAGAGGCCATTGAGGACCAGTGTCTCTCTGAATGCAGCATGGACAGTAACAATTGGATAAGGGGACCATGACAAGCACTGTATGCTTTTCTTTTCTCCTGCATCTCAGGCAGGCCTGGGTCAAGGGGGCAAGCTTACTGTCCAGACTTGGCACGCACCAAGTACCAGACCCCAGCTGCCAGATCCTTGGCTTCCACTCCATAGAACCCACTCACCCTTGCTACACCCCTCTGGGAATGTCCCTTAAGATGACAGTCCCTGTCCAAGGACACACAGGAATCAATGCCAGAGACCACCTCCGGAATACCCTCTTATCTATGCGCTCTCTGGTTCCCAATCTGCCTGCCCTGTCCCTCTTGGTGCCCCCTCACTTTCCTCCAAATGGCCAGAGAGGTGGCTTGGATACCTAGTCAGAGGCTGCCTGGTAAGTGGTTTGCAGGGGAAGCTGTTCTCTTCCAAGGAAGATTCAAGTTTTGTCCCCTCTTCCCACCTGCTGCTAGAATTTCCCTTCTTGTCTTCCTCTCCCTCAACCCTCTTCCTTACCTCAGCTTGCAGCTGTCAGGAAATGCTGCCCAGGGTCCACAAGAACACAGAGGAAGGGGGTGGGATCCTCTGCAAGCTCCTGTGACATCATCCACACTCTCTTCCTGTCTGCCCCAGGTGGCTTCCCTGACCTTGTTTCTGAACACTTCTCACCTTCAAGGAGAAGAGTTACTTTGAGTGCTCCAAAATTGAGTGTTCTCATGTCAATGGGTCTTTGCCTATGTTGTTTCCCTGAGAAACCCAGCTCCCCCATGACCCGATTGGTTCTTAGTTATCCTTCACCATGCAGCTTGCAGGCCAGCAGTGAAGCCCTCCCCAGAAGCCTCATCTGTGCCTCTGCCCAAACCACACCACAGTATTTGCATGCTTCCCCTACCTTCTAGACTGAGCACCTCCAGGGTAGCAATAGCCCACTCCATTTCTGTCTCTAGCACTGAGCACAGGGTTCTCAGTATGAACTCCACTCCTCTGAGTAAGCCCTGGGCTGGGCCCACTGTTGCCTCTGCTTTAGGGAAGGCCAGCACCAAGGTCTCCTTAGCTACCTCCCCACGCCTCTCTTCCCTCTACTCAGCCCAAGAGAGGGGAGCAGTGGCCAGAGTGACTTTCAGGGAGCAGGAAACCTCTTGGTCCCCAGCCCCCTATGCTGTCCCCGCTGTCCCCTGGCCTGTGGCTTGGGTTCCTCAAGCCAATTCTATTTGAATCCTCACCCCTCCCACTTGGCTCCCTGTTGGTCCCCATTGTCTTGCTGTAGGTGGGCTGTCCCTAGTTCAGGTGATCCCAGCCACTTCTTTTCCATTCCTGCTGAGTCCCAAGTAGACCCCAATTGCTAACACAGAGGTTACCACCTTTACCCCAGTCTTCCAAGGTTCCTTCCTTTCTTGCTTGATTTCCTTCCTCTGGCCTTCCTAGCCTAGCTCATCTCCTTGTCCATTTTGTCAACATCTGGTCCCAGACTTACTCTATCCTAATACTTTTTTTCTAACTTGTTGTGCTGGGGACCCCACCCCTACTGGGGACACTGAGTCTACTAGATTCTCCTCCCCTCATTGTGACTGCAATGAGGGGCAGGGCGGGGCAGGGCCATGGGGAAGGAAGCTGAGAGGTGGGTGTTGGGTGCCTTCCATACCTCCAGTCCTATTCCTGGCCACACTCCAGCCATTGTCTCCCTGCTAGGGGCTGGGTGGCCAGCAAGGCAGCATGTGTACAGCCATGTGTGAAGTGCTGGCAAAGGGGGAGGGCAGTAGGCATTTAAAAACAAGCAACAGCAGGAAGTGGTGGTATATGCCTATCATCTCAGTACTTGGGAGGCTGAGAAAGGATTGCAGATTTCGAAGCCAGCCTCAGCAACTTAGCGAGACCCTGTTTCAGAATAGGAAATAAAATAGGACTGAGGTGTAGCTCAGAAGAGAATGCCCCTGGGTTCAATTCCCAGTACCAAAATGAAACAAATCCCTCCCAGACATGAATGGCCTGGGGAGCTTGCTTACTATAATAGAGCACTGGGCCAGACTGATTGAAGCAGGTGTAGGACTCTGGACTAAGGTTCAGATAAATCAATCTATATTCCAGAAAATAAGGGGTTAGCTCCACATCAGTGTCCCAAGGTCCAAGAATTCCCTAGCATGGACTTCAGGACCCTGCTGAGAAAGGGATCAAATACCATCTTTAAATTTCTTTATTAAGTGCAGCCCCTGCCCAAGGAAGGGGTGCTATCTGGTTCAACTATTCCAAGTCCTACCTTCCAAACGGAAGACTGCATGCTTGGCATTCCCTCAATCCTGGTGGCTCCTTCAAGCTCCCAACTCATCCAAATGGAGAAAAGGACCCTCAGTGTTGCTTATGGCAAGGTTGACAGGGTGCTGTGTAAGCGTGGCTTGTGCCCTTCTTCTCATCCATGGGGGATGGCCTGATGATGGATGGAACCTGGTGAGAAAGTTGGCACCTACCCCATAGGAGAGGACTAAAGAAAGAACATTTGGAATACAGTATGGCAGACCCCCAGGAAGGCCAGAGAGACTGCAGTTTCATCTGTGAAGTAAAGATAGAAGAAAACTTGGAGGGTGTGGGGTAGGAACTAATATTTATTCATGTCCACTAGCTGCCAGGCACTCTAAAAAATCTGAGGGAAGCACAGCCATGTCAAGTAAACCAGGAATAAGAACAAAAAAGGAAGCTAGGTGTGGTGGTACATGCCTGTAATCTCAATACTTGGGAGGCTGGGGTAGGAGGATCACAGGTGTGAAGCAACAGCAACTTAGCATGTCCCTCAGCAACTTAGTAAGAACCTGTTTCAAAATTAAAAATTCAAAAAAATAAAAAGGGCTGGGGGAGTAGTTCAGAGGCAGAATGTCCCTGGGTTCAATCCTTAGTACCCCTCCAAAAAAAAAAAAAAAAAAAAACCAACACAAAACCAAAACAAAACAAGATGTTTCTTCAATCCTCTCCAACATCTTTGAGTGCCAAAGTATTCATGTTTGTTCCCTTCTAAACTGAACATTAGTCCGGGACTGATATAACCATGTACCTCAGATATCGTTTTAGAGAAATGGAATGAGAAACAGTGGAAAGACCACTGGAGCACGTGAGGGTTCTGACCCAAGGACTGCTGGTCCCTAGAATTTGCCCACGTCTGTCTACTGGACTGTCAACCTCTTCTTTCAAGCTTGCCATACTATGGCCCCTGTCCATGCCTCCGACCTATTTATTCCACATTACCCAACACCAACTCTAACAAGATAATCTCTTATTGATATCCATCTACATCCTGTATGTGCTTTTTCCTGAAATCTACCTGTGATATTCTTTCCTACTCTGACCTGTGTAAAGTATAACACTTTCTTAAAGGTCTAGATCAAACTCCCCTCTCTGAAGCATTTCTACTTTCCCAGGATAGAAAGCATCGTCCCTTCTATCTCATACTTCTTGCTTAAAATTTCTCTATTATACTTATTCTTTCTGAACAACCAGTGCCTATACCTGGAGACTGCCTTCTCTTATGCCCTGTATCTAGGTCAGCTCTTTCATAACAGATTTCTTTGGTATTGGGGATGAATCCAGGGGCATTCTACCCGAGCTACACCACCAGCCCTATTTTACTTCTTTATTTTGAAACAGGGTCTCACTAAGTTGCAAAGGACCTAAGTTGCTGAGACTGGCCTTGAGCCTGCAATCCTCCTGTTTCAGCCTCCCAAGTACGAGGATTACAAGCATACACCAACATGCCCAGTAGCCCTTTACATTTAAAATTTTTTAAAAAAATTTTTCTGTGGTATGGGAGTTGAACCCAGAAGCATTCTACCTCTGAGCTATACCCCCAAAACTATTTTATTTTTATTTTGAAACAGGATCTCACTAGGTTGAAGAGAATCTCGCTACTTGCTGAGGCTGTCCTCGAGCCTTTGATCCTCTTATCTCAGCCTCCCAAGTACCAGGATTACAAGTGTGCACCACTGATCCCAGCTTACTTTCATAACAGATTCTGCTCATTTAGCCTACTGTTTTCCTTCTCAGTGGATCATTCCCATTAGAATTCACATGCTGTTTCACCCATCATAAAGGGTCTCTAATTTGTCTTCCATTTTTCCCTACACCTACTCCAGACATTGTTCCCACCATTCCACTGACAGTCCATCCAGATCACCAGTGATCCCATGTTTCCTTCTTTCCTCGTACTAGGGATTGAGCCCTGGGGCATTCTCCCTCTGAGTTACAGCCCCAGCTCTTTGTATTTTGAAACAGGGTCTCACTAAATTGCTAAGGGTCTCTGTAGGTTAATGAGGCTGGTCCCAAATCTGCCATTCTCCTGTCTCAGTCTCCCAAGTACTGGAATTACTGGAAAAGTGTGCGTTTCCCTTTTCTAATTCCTCTTCATCCCCAACCTCTTGAGAGAATACATCAGAGACCTCTTTGTGGACACTCAGCCCTAGTCATCTTCACCTCACATTTTCAAATACTAAACGTAAATCTCCTGTTCAGCACCCTTCTCCTCAATCTCATATTCAACTACTTACTGTATAGGCTCTTAATCCAGCAGAGTATTCCTGTATATGACAGTTGGGCAAAACCATGTTGTACCTTTTGATGAAATCCTTCCCATGGACCCACCTTAGAGTAGATGCCTCTATCCAACACCATTCCTTCTTGTCATCTCCACTATTCTTTTATTCACTTGGCTCCAGCCATGCTGATCTCTTTCCTAGTCTTCCAACATGCCAGGCATTTGTGCACCTAGGACAATTGTACAGACTCTCCCCACACCATGGAAGGTGCTTCTCCCCAGACCCCACACCCAGGTAGCAGCATGGGCTCCATATATCAAATGCTTGCTCAAATAACCTTAAACTGGGTGTTGTAGCATATGCCTGTAGGCCAAGTGCTTGGGAGGCAAAGAAAGGAGGATTCCAGGTTTGAGGCCAGCCTCAGCAACTTAGGGAGACCTTATTTCAAGAATAAAAGGGGCTGAGGTGTATCTCAAAGGTAGAATGCCCCTAGGTTTAATTCCCAGTACCAAAATCAAAACCAAAACACCTATGTTAGGAAGATATAAATATTACCCACTATTACCTCTTGTCCCTTTGAACTGTGTAACTTTTTTGTAGCACTAATCACTACACACATGCGCATGCATGTGCACACATCTTTTACCATTTTCTTTTTTTTTTTGGCGGTACTAGGGATTGAACTCAGGGGCATTCTACCTCCGAGCTACACCCCCAGCCCTATTTTTTATTCTTTATTTTGAAACCGAGTCTCACTAAGTTGCGGAGTGCCTCACTAGGTAGCTGAGGCTGGCCTCGAACCCGGATTCTCCGGTCTCAGCCTCCCGAATGCTGGGATTACAAGCGTGCGCCACCACGCCCGGCTCTTTTACCATTTTCTAAAGATTAAAACTTCACAAGGGAAGGGACTTTGGTCTGTATTGTCCACCACTGTATCCCCAGCATATAGATCAGTGCTTGGTATACAGCAGGAGCACAATAAATGTTTGCTGATAGGCCCATACGAATCATGCCGTCTTTTGTTTTGTAGACCCTATGACATTTAGCATAAGAATTTGGACACGGTTAACCTTAAAAAGATTCATTAAAAACAACAGTTCAAAATAAGAGTCATACCACTGTTTAAAATGGGAAGGTTTATTAAGTTTTTTCCTCAAGAGGAACAGCCAATCTCATGCTTCTTAAGAGAAGCAATTAGTGGGAAATGTATGTTACACCTTGGACTCAGAACCACAGGAGGCCACTTCTTAACAAGCCCAAAGAATCTGCATCCCCCTATTCCCCTTTAAAGCTGTTAATGTCTGAAAAACAGAATCCAAGCTGCCTTCCCAGAAAATAGACCTAGGCTCCTATTTCAAAGACATGGCTTTTCTTAACAAGAATATTTAAGCAAGACAGGGCAATAAATGGACTGTACACTCAACAAACCCAAGATGAAACTGCAGTAAGAGAAGTCCATGACCAACATAGTATCTATTCTACTTTTTTTTTTTTTTGCTCACTGGGGATGGACCCAGGGTTTCACACATGCTAGGCAAGTGCTCTACCATGGAGCCACATCTCCAACCCTTCTTATTTTGAGACAAGGTCTTATTAAGTTGCCAAAGCTGGCCTTGAACTTGAATTCCTCTTGCTTCAGCCTCCTGAGTAGCTGGAATTACAAGCATGCACCACCACACTCGGCTTTAATTTTTACAGTTTTGGAGACTATAAATGCTAATAGCTGGGCGGTTAGACTGACTCAATGCTCACATTCATTTCCCTCCCTGAAGGGAGGGAATCTTTCTAGATTCTGAAAAAGCGCCCAAAACACTCTGCCCTTCTAAGTTTGGAACTGATGATTCACATAGGGCTATTTTAACATATATTTAATACATTAAATAAGTACAAGACCCAAATAAAAGGTAATTTTGCAAATTATTTTTCTTCTCCAAATTACTTGACAATTTTTTCACTTTGGTTTCAATAGACATAATTTATAAGAGCATACTTTATGTTTTCTAACATCCTATTAGGATTGCTTAACTAGGAAATGCCATGGCATTCCTTAATTCTCTTCCTGTCCTTAAAACCAAACTTGGGCATATAAACTGACAAAGATACATGTACCTATGAGGCAAACTTTTAAATTGGCTAGGTACAAAAAAAATGCAGAATGCTTATCATTATTCATATATGAAGAAAAATAATTCCAAACCAAGCCACCTGTTTAAATAAGGTTGGTGCCGGGCGTGGTGGCGCATGCTTGTAATCCCAGCATTCGGGAGGCTGAGATTGGAGGATCCGGGTTCGCGGCCAGCCTCAGCTACCTAGTGAGGCACTCCGCAACTTAGTGAGACTCGGTTTCAAAATAAAGAATAAAAAATAGGGCTGGGGATGTAGCTCGGAGGTAGAATGCCCCTGAGTTCAATCCCCAGTACCGAAAAAAAAAAAATAAATAAATAAATAAAATAAAAAATAAAAAATAAGGTTGGTAAGAAATTAAAGGTATTTTCCTAAGTATTAAGTTTCCAAGTACATTATAACTTAAAGAAGTGGACTGTTTCACTGAGGAAAGGCTGCCGTTGATGATGGCAGATCAAGGTGTCAGAAATGAGTTCAGCATTGTGGGTAGAAGGGAATAACACCAACATCCGTATCTCTCCAAACATTATTAAGAGAACTACTCAAGTGGACATGGTTCAGTAAAAGTTAGTGTTATCCATATCTTTTGATGATACTTGTGTATCTTTCCTGCCCAATTAGACTGTAAACTCCTGAAGGAGGGCCTAGGTGCCTCTTTATGAGGAATGTAGTGTGAACAGCAGAGATGGCTTGAGCACTTGGAATGCTTGTACAAGTGTTAACTGATACTAACATGCCCCCTGGTGGGGGAAAAGATTATAGTTAGATTACACATTTACTGTTAATTTCTAATACTAGATTGGAGGCACTAACAAGCCATTAAAGTTGTTTTTAGTTTTTTATAAGAAAACTATCAATTTTGGCATCAAGCCTCCTTTATATGTTACAAAGCTGGGCGTGGTAGTGCATGCCTGCAATCCCAATACTTGAGAGGCTGAGGTTCTTAGCAACTTAATGAGACCCTGTTTCCAAATAAAAAATAAAATAGAGCTGGAGGTGTATCTTGAAGGCAGAATGCTTCTGGGTTCAATCCCCAGTAAAACACACACACACACACACATACACACACACACACACACACACATACACACACAATTATATGTTATACATATAACCAAAGCTATTATACCTTAAATAGCCTCAAATACTAACATGGTTTTAGTTCCTATATTTATAAAGAGAATCTCATATTTATATGAGAATCATATAATATCTTAGAGACTCTTGATTTTCTAGGTATAAAAATATCTTATTTTCAGGCATCCTTTCCACTAGGACCAAGACTAAGGAGTTCATACAGGGACAATATAAAAACACACTGTTCTTATTCTCTAACAGAATACCTTTCCAGTTTGCTCAGCCACCACAGATCTTTGAGATAAACAATGCACATCTCTGATTTCAGCTTGTCTTGCTCTGCATACCTGTTTGCCAAAAAGGCATGTTTTCTTTCTTTTTTTTTTTTGTAGTACCGGGGATTGAACCCAGGGCCATTCTACCTCCGGGCTACACCCCCAGTCCTAGTTTTTATTCTTTGTTTTGAAAAAGGCTCTCACTAAGTTACAGAGGGCCTCACTAAGTAGCTGAGGCTGGCCGCGAACCCGGATCCTCCTGTCTCTGCTTCCCTAGTACTGGGATTACAAGGGTGCGCCATCACGCCCAGCAAAAGGCATTTTTTTCTTGTTAGTTCCATCTTTAACCCAAGTGGACTGTATAAGATGTGACAGAGGAGTCTAATAATGATATTTCTCTACTACATTTTAAATTACAAGACACTGAGTTTATGCTCTAGTCAAGCTGACTGAAATAAATTTGAAGTATTATTTAATGAAGCCAAACTACACAATTCATGCAAAATGGTAGTATTAGAAACTTTTCTGGTTTGTTGAGATGTTTGTCTATGATTTCAAGTCCAAAGAACTGTTTGAGAGGTATTTTAAAGCAGAATAATTTCAGGGGATCTTAAGATAAAACTATGTCTGACATGGTGTGCACCTGTAGCCCTAGCTACTTGGGAAGATGAGGAAGGAAGATTTCTTGAGCTTAAGTGTTTGAAGTCAGCCTGTGCAACATAGGAGACCCTATCTCAAAAAAAAAAAAAAAAAAAAAAGCCTCTATAACCTAAAAAAAATGGCCCTAATGTTGCACTTATTAAAAAAAATTATGTATTCTTTGCACCTCAATAACAGACATATGCATAACTGGATCAGGAGAAGGGAAGTGTTAGGCAACTAAGTTTATTAGAAACTCAAAAAATACAATTTCCAATTTTTAAAAACAGTATTTTAAACATTTTCTCAGGCTGGTCAGAGCTTACATGTGAAAGCTGAGTTTTAAATTTCAATTTTGTAACTGATGGACTGACCACATCCCTGGAAAATCTCAGCAAGGCATGAACATTTTTTCTAAACCCAGCTGCAACAAGACAGTATCTAGATCCCTGAGCAGTGATTTTCTAGGATTGATCTTCTCCCTTGATATTCAAGGACAAGGCACAGGGTTTCCTAAGCTTGTTTCTTTCCTTTTCCAGCACTTAACTGGCTAGTGAGCTGTCCTAACTTTCTTTATGGAGATCACGTAAGGAATATCATTCTGGGGCCATGTCCTACTTAAGCCCTATCTTTTGTAAAGATGAAAATAACTGAGAAGGAAAAGAAAAGCACCATTCTACAGCCAGTTAAAATTTTAGCTCAGTAATAGTTTCTATATTACTACTACTATACTACTTCATATATAGTTGAAGCAAAAGTAACTAATATGTCCCTTCTATGTGTTTTAACTTTCACTCACTTCTCAAAATCATCAATCAATTATAAAGCAAGTTTAACATTTTCAACATAACACTTCATCGGTAGACCCATACCCAATAAATTAACAATGGCAAAAGGATTCCCTTAATGAAATTACAAGCTGTGAAAGATTTGAAATAGTAAAAGTTAAACCCTGGTACAGTATTAAACTTATCTCTTTACATATAAAAATAATACACAGTGGGATATTTTATTTAGTAAGATACAATCTTTAAGATCAAGAGAGAATATATAAAACTATTCTATGTAGTCTGATGTATTTTATAATAAGAATAAATATATCTAGAACAGAAAGTAGATCTGTTCCTACAGAAATCACCAGTTCCTGCAGTTTAAAGCCAAGTGTTGTGCAGATACCAAGCAGAAAGGAGCTACTGTTGCATTTAAAATGAATGTGGTCATTGTAAAATAAAGGGATTAAACAACAACAAAACACACAAACCAAATGAAAATGTACTAAAATTTAATCATCCATAAAAGCTGTAATTTAATCTGACAGTAAAACACAAGAAGCAATATTAGAGTTGGTTTAGTATATTATATATTTTAGCTTTGAAAGCCATAGAAATCAGTTATCCCAGTTTTTTCCTATAAAAGACCCATTTTTCCAAAGCATTATGCACAATTTTAATTAGAATATAATGACAGATGATATTTCATAATTTTTAAATATAAAATGAAGTCAATGACTCAAAAACGTTATCTGCTGCAATGAGTTTGAGGGGAAATTTCATAATTGATTATATCATTACAGATATAAAGTATAATGGTTCAACTTTTTAGTGCTTAACAGGGAGGAATCATGATAAAAAGGTCAATATGAAATAATTTGATTATAGCAATATCTAACATTTGAAATGCATCCATGCTCTTTTGTATAATCGTATTAGAGTCAAGTATATTTATTTTCACATCTGTTATAACTGCTATTGCAAAGGAGAAATACTATTGTCTTATTTTCCAAGAGATATACACAGAGCAATTTTTTTTTCTCCAGGGAATTTGTGCAAACCAATAAAAGATCTAAATTCTTCACATAATATATAAAACAGGAGAAGCCTCTTCAGATTTATTTTTGAAGTCTGGAATGCTGGCACTTTCCAATTAGGCAACAGTTCTTCATTCCTGTAATCTGAAACATTGAATACAGATTTACATATAGATACATGTATATGGTTATCTCAATATCAGGTGATAGTAATAAACAAGCAGATATAAACTACATAAAAACAATGCTCTTAGCCTGGGAGTATAGTTCAGTGGCAGAATGCATGTCTAGCTATGTCTAAGGCCCTAGGTTCCATCTCCAGCATACACAGGAAAAGGCTAATCATTACTAAAGAATTATACTAACCAAACACAGTAACAGGACTATTTTAAATTTCCTTTAAAAATATTTAAAAAATAAATATAGCTGGGTGTGGTGGTACACACTTGTAATTCCAGTACTTGAGAGGCTGAGACAGGAGGATCACAGGTTTGCAGCCAGCCCCAGTTACTTAGTGAGGTCCTCCGCAACTTAGTGAGACCCTGTTTCAAAATAAAGAATAAAAAATAGGGTTGGGGTAGAATGCCCCTGAGCTCAATCCCCAGTACCATACACACACAAAAAAAGGTCTGAATTTACAGGTAGGACATCTATAACTGATCAAGTTTAGCTTAGTCTCAGTTTTACACTTAGTGTTTCACATTATATCCTATAGTTCTTCTGTAAAGAAGAAAATAATGACATTGTGTTTCTATCCTATCACCATCATCTTTTTTTTTTTTTTTGCGGTACTGGGGATTGAACTCAGGGGCATTCTACCCCCGAGCTATACCCCCAGCCCTAGTTTTTATTCTTTATTTTGAAACCGAGTCTCACTAAGTTGCAGAATGCCTCACTAGGTAGCTGAGGCTGGCCTCGAACCCGGATCCTCCGGTCTCAGCCTCCCGAATGCTGGGATTACAAGTGTGCGCCACCACGCCCGGCTGACCATCATCTTATTTTTAAAAGGAAAAATACTTCCACTACTGCCTAAATAAACCCCTGCATAATATTTCCATGGGAAATTCTTTTTTTTTTGCAGTACTGGGGATTGAACTCAGGGGCATTCTACCTCCAAGCTATACTCCTAGCCCTATTTTTTATTCTTTATTTTGAAACAGGGTCTCACTAAGTTGCGGAGTTCCTCACTAGGTAGCTGAGGCTGGCCGAGAACCCAGATCCTCTGGTCTCAGCCTCCCAAATGCTGGGATTACAAGTGTGTGCCACTACGCCTGGCCATGGGAAATTCTTTATTCTACTATTTTATGACTATATATCTTAGGACTATCACCTCTAATACAGGCTAAGGCAAATGATGACCCAGGAAAAGTCCAAACTCAAGAGAAGATTCAGCAAATTTCACTGCTCAGGATAAGAGAATTAGGTTAAAGGATAAACTCCTTTTCCCTATCTTTGCACCCTTCTCTAAATGTGCACAAACACTAGCAATCTTAACAATAATCACTTTCAGAGAGCTGCTGATTTAAAGTTACTGAATCAAATTTCACTATAAGCCTACAACAACCATTTGGCCCAAAGCTGTCCTTCCCAAGTCTGACTATCTGAGATAATCCTTATGCCTTTGTTTCTGCCCATTTATCATTGACATCACTTAAAGAGAGGGTAAAATTACTTAGCTGTTTTCCTTGAGAGAGAGAGAGAGAGAGAGAGAGAGAGAGATCTGTGCATTAATATCTCTAAGATAAAACAAATTACTAGTTAATCTGGAGCTCTGGAAGAGGTAATCTACTAAATGGATCCGAGACTGATGAGAGTTAGTATAACCAACTCTCAAGTGGGAAGAGTTTACTTTCTAACCTGACCAATTTTAATACTAGTCAAATAATTAGCATCAAACTACATCATAAATTACTTCATGAAAACATTCTTTTAGGGTATTATTATTATTATTATTATTATTATTATTATTATTATTATTATACTGGGGATTGAATGCAGGGGGCACTCTAACTCTGAGCTACACCCCCAGGCCTTTATTTTGAAACAGGGCCTCACTAAGTTGCCACATGCTGGCTTTAAACCTGATATCCTCCTGTCTCAGTCTCCCAAGTACTGATATTATAGGTGTGGGCCATTGTGCCTGGCCCTTTAGGGTACTATTTAAAGTCAATAAAGGAGAAATGTCAATGGACTTAATAATTGATCCCTGAGGCCACTTGATAGGCAGATTAAATGCTGCCACTAATTTCATTCCACTGGGTCCACTTAACAAAAATTTAAATGGTACTTAAAGTCAACTTGCTACTTTCTAAGTAGCCCATGGGTAAAACATTTATTGGCAAGATGTCAACCCACACTTAAAGGAAAAGATTACCAAAACTACAATGATGTACCATCACAGTCACTGGAATGACTCAAGTTAAAGACTGGTAATACCAATTTTGGGAAGGATGTGGAACTGCTGGTGAGTGGGTGCACTGGTACAACCACTCTGAAGAACTTTTTAGGAGGAGCTCCTAAATTGTCCATCTGTATAGCATATGATCTGGCCATTCCATTCCTGGATACATGTAGCTCAACAGAAATGCATGCATGTGTGCACAGACATGTACAAGAATGTGCAGAGTTACCCATGCTAATTGCTGAAAAGAGCCCAAATGTCCCTCAATAGCACAATACATAAATATACTGCTAGTTTACACATTAAAATGACCATCATACAATAAAAATGAA
>PVLC010012980.1:0-42878 GCA_004027655.1 Graphiurus murinus | reverse complement strand
TCCCTGCAAAGAACATGATTTTGTTCTTCTTTATGGCTGAGTAAAATTCCATTGTGTACATATCCCATAGTTTTGTAATCCATTCATCTGTGGTTGGACATCTTGGCTGCTTCCATAGTTTGGCTATTGTGAATTGAGCTGCTATAAACATAGATACACATGCATCGGTCTGATAGTTTGGTTTCCATTCTTTTGGGTAGATATCCAGTAGTGGTATTACTGGGTCATATGGTAGGTTCACTCCCATTTGTCTGAGGATCCTCCATATTGTTTTCCACCGTGGTTGCACTAATTTGCAATCCCACCAACAATGTATTAGGGTTCCCACTTCTCCTTACCCTCGCCAGCAGGTGTTGTTGTTCGTGTTTTTTTATGATTGCGATTCTGACTGGAGTTAGGTGAAATCTCAGGGTAGTTTTGATTTGCATGTCTCTGATTGCCAATGATGTGGAACATTTCCTCATACCTCATACATTTATTGGCCATTTGTATTTCTTCTTTTGTGAAGTGTCTATTTAGATCCTTTGCCCATTTTTTATTGGGTTATTTGCTTTCTTAGTTGCGATAAACTTTAGAATTAAAAAAAAAAAAAAAAAAAAAAAAAAACTAGCCAGGTGTGGTGGCACACGCTTGTAATCCCAGTATTTGGGAGGCTGAGACTGGAGGATTTGGGTTTGTGGCCAGCCTCAGCTGCTTAGTGAGGCCCTCCACAACGCCCCTGGATTCTATCCCCAGTACTGAAAAAAAAAAAAAAAAAAAAAAAACAAAACGAAAAGAAGGCTTTACATTTTGCTGGAAGAAATTTTGTGTCCAAATACATTAGAAAAAAAAAAATCCTAGTTAAAAGAATTAAGCCGAGAGTGGTGGCATACACTTGTAATCCCAGCATTTGGGAGGCTGAGACTGGAGGACCCCGGTTCACGCCCAGCCTCAGCTACCTAGTGAGGCACTCCGCAACTTAATGAGACCCTGTTTCAAAATAAAGAATAAAAAATCAGGCTGGGGATATAGCTCAGAGGTAGAATGCCCCTGAGTTCAATCCCCAGTACCGCAAAAAAAAAAAAAAGAATTAGTTTTCCCAATGCCTATGACCTCTCTCAACTAATATCAAGAAGGGGTGGGGTGAGAAGATAAAAAAGCTATTAAGTTTTTTTCCTGCTTGTTGTTACTATCAACAGAACTCACAGTTCTACAAACTCCCGGAGAGGAATGGAAGTAGCAAGTATTAGATTTAACATTAATCCAGGTTCTCTGCATCTCCAGTGAAATCCCGAGCTATTAGCTGCCCAGTTCAATACCATAACATTTGCTGGTTCCCTGAAACCATGCCATGGGTATTCCTCCCTTGTTACCACATTTTGGACAGCTGTCTTTATTCTCTGGACCGTACCTAATTTTAGGATATTTAATATCAGTAGTATGGCAGAAATTACAAGAAACCAAGGGACCTAGAGACCAATTAAACTGCTATTATGTTGGTTGTATAGTCTCTGCAAAAACATTACATAACATTTTGATAACCTTTATAACTTCCTTTCACCTAGCCACAAAATTTGACAAAGTTATTTTCTCCTTCTTGAATCACTTTTTGTGGTTTTTATGATACCTGATCTCTCTTGGTTTTTCTTCAAGCTCTGTTGGTTTTCCTCATCATCTCAAACTATAAAGTTTTAAGTGCCTCAGGCTCAGTCCTCAAATCTTCTATGAATTTATTCCTCGGGTAATCTAATGAATCCATAGCAGCAAAGGTCATCTGTATACATGAATGCAGATTTGCCTTTGCAGCACAAACACTTCCTTAAGTTTCAGGAATAATTCCATTACATAAATTCCATTACTAATATTTTCCTGGGATTTTCCAGTAGGTTTCTGAGCCCCAGTTTATTCAAACATGTAGTCCTGACTTCAGCCACCTTCATACCTTCTTCATGGCCTTCCATGATACTCAGGGCTGCCTCTTCCCAAGAAATGAAACTCCTTTATTCTAAATGCCAAAAAAGATACTGCCTTCATCATCGACTCCCCCATTTCTCCCATAACCCAGTCTACTAGCAAACCTTTATTGCCATACCTTCAAAATATAGATGCTCCTTCACTTACAATATGGTCTCCTCCTGGAAAACCCATTGTAAATTGTAAATATCGCAAATCAAAAGTGCATCGAATCCACCTAAGCTACTGAATCGAACATCATAGCTTAGCAACATGGCTCACTGTGGAGCGTTTCACACGGTAGAGTTGTCCAGCCTCATGGATGCAGGGCTGACTGGGAGCTGGGGCTCACTGCCTAGCATTGTGAGAGAGTGGGTACTACATATCAGTAGTCTGGGAAAATAGCAAACATCAAAATGGGGGTGGGATTCCTGAATGGTATTACTTTAGCACCATTATGAAGTTGATCAATTGTTTAGTTGAACTTATCAATTAAGTGGAGTATTGTCGTCCCCTGAAAAGATGATCAGTTCTCAGTCTCTCTACCGCGACATTATAGTCAAAGCCTCTCAGCTGATCCCACTTCCTCTGTTCTCACTCTCCACCCATTCCATCCTCCTTCGCCTTTTTTAGAAAGAATGCAAGTCAGCTCACAAGTTTCCTCTGGTCAAAAAACTTGTTTGGTCCTTCATTTCACTCAACATCAAAGCCAAAGTCTTTAGAGGATCTCATACAAATTTCCCCCCCTCTTTTTCCTCTCCAATTTTATCTTTCACAACTCCTCTGTTTATTCTACTTTAGGCACACTGTTAGGGCAAGAACCCTCCAATACCAGTCACATATTTTTCTGTAAGAGCTTTTTTTTTTTCCCCCAATAATACTTTGAATTTGATTGTGGAAAAGTATTATTTGTTTAAAAACAATTAAAAAATTAAAATTAAAGGAAATTTTCAAATATTTTCAGAACTTCTCTTTTGCAAGTTTCTTTTCTTTTTTTTAAATGAAGCTGAAGATTGAATGCAGGGCCTCGCACAGCTAAGTATGTGTTCTCCCACTGAATTACACCCCAAACCTTATTGTAAGGTTTCTGTATATAATTTTAGGAATCTAATATAAAATATATCTGATTATATTTTCCTTTTTGATAAAACTTGATTCCAAATTGCTTTGGATTATTTATAAACTTCAAATATATTCTTGAGAACTGATGATTTGGGACTTCTGTTTTTCTTTTCTTTTTTTTTTTTTTTTTCGATACTGGGGATTGAACCCAGGGGCATTCTGCCTCCGAGCTCCACCCCCAGCCCTATTTTTTATTCTTTACTTTGAAACAGGGTCTCACTAAGTTGCGGAGTGCCTCACTAAGTAGCTGAGGCTGGCTGCGAACCTGGATCCTCCAGTCTCAGCCTCCCAAATGCTGGGATTACAAGCCTGTGCCACCACGCCCAGCGGGAGTTCTGTTTTTCTTTACATATTTCCTGTTGTTATTAACATCAATTTGTATTCCTTGACTATGTCAGTAATTTACAGAAGTCCAAAATACCCACATGCATATCCAAACATAGACAGAGCCCTCATACATAAGTATTATATTTCATACAAAATGAATTCAGAAAAGATGATTCATTTCCTGTGCTCCTGCCTCCCCTGGAAAATGCCAAGTAGAGTGAAAAAAACTGAAGACTGGGGCTTGGTCAGGTAAGAGAATCAGAGGGGCCTGGTGGACATTAGAGCTCATAAGACCACGGGTCATGGTACAGACACAGGCTGGCTAAGATTGAAGGCCAGGGTCCAACTCAGTGAGGGCCTGGGGAGTAAAGTAACCACAGGATTTAGAGGGTCCTATTAATATCTCAAGAAGGATTTTCAAGCCAGGCATGGTGGTGCATGCCTGTAATCCCAGTCCTTTTGAGGCTAAGATAGGAGGAGGATCTCAAGTTTGAAGTCAGCCTCAGCAACTTAGTGAGGTTCTTAGCAATTTATTGACACCCTATTTCCAAATAAACAAAATATATAAAATAGGATGAGGATATAGCTAGAGCTAGAGTGTCCTTGGATTCAATCCCCAGTACCACACACACACAAAAAAAAAAATTTAAAAGGAGGATTTTCAAATGACACACTAGGGTGTAGATGAGTATTGCAAACCAAGTTGAAAGAGCAGAATGACTTTTTAAAAAAAAATAAAATTTTAAAAGCTTTTAGCAATGAAAATATTATTAAATACTACATTTCATGGCCATTCTAAATAGTAAATTAGACTCAGTTGTGCAGAGTCAGTGAGGCAGGCGAGGGCTTCTCAAACTTTTGCATGCACACAGATAACCAAGGAATCTTGCTAAAATACAGATTGTGATTCACTAGGTCTGAGATTAGAACTGAAATTTTATATTCATTTTTCTCCTTTTTTATTAGTGCATTATGATTATAGATAATAGTGGGGATCATTACAAAATTTTATATGTACATACATAATTTGTTCAAATTTATGAAAATGGAAGGAAGACCAACTAAGTAGAAGAAGGAGTCCACAGAGAAGGAAGGAAAAAGGAGGTACTGTGGAATTAATTTAGCCAAATTATGAAATTTTGCATTTCTTTTTCTTTTTGGGGGGGGAGGGGTGGTGCTAGGAATTGAACATGGGAAGGATTCTATCTCTGAGCTACTCACCCATATTTTTAACATTTTTTGTTTTGAAGGAGGGTCTTACTAAGTTGCTAAATTTGGCCTCTACCTGTGGCAATCCTCCTGTCTCAGCCTCCCAAGTACTGGGATTACAGGTGTGCAACGTCATACCTGGCTAAAATTCAACAATTTTAATAATCTCTTAGTGGTGGCCTGATGCTATTAGTCTATGAATGTCACTTCAAGTAACAAAAATCAGAAAGAAAGAAAGAAAGAAAGAAAGAAAGAAAGAAAGAAAGAAAGAAAGAAAGGAAGAAAACAAGAAAAAATTAAGAGAGTGAATAATAGTATGAATATGATAAATAAAGAAAAAAAACTAGAAAAATTTAAGACCAGTCAACAGTTAAGAGATAATGGCTGAGTATTCTTCAACATCGACAGAAGAAATTTGAATCAGATCATGATGACGAGATTCAGTGTTTTAATGGGATGAGATTTGAAAAGATGGAATAAGTGATTTTATCCAAGGGAAGAATGTGAATTGTTGTAGTCAGAAGACAGACTGAGGTAACTAATGCTTAAAGATAGATGCCTTCAACTCCTTCTCTTCCTGCACAAACAGGCAGCATCACATCAAAATTAGACATCTTTTTCTTCTCGCTGACCCAGCACTAGCTTTCCAACTTGCTTGGTCTATTAAAATGTGGCATTCGGGGACTTCTTATATCAAATCTTTAGAAGACTAGAAGCTTATGCTTCCTTCTCTGAAAAGCCAGCCATCATGAAAATGAGTTCTCTCTCTTACTGGAGAGAGAACTGCATGGGCAGAGATCTGACACTGTCTTATATACTCCAGTAACAGCGGAGCTTCCTGGTGAATGCAGGATCACAGCCAAACCTAGGAAAGATAAGCAAGAGAACCACCCAGCTGAGCCCTGGACAACCCACAGAACCATGAGAAATAATGGCTCCCTGCTATTTAAAATTACTAAGTTTTTTGGGAGGCACAAGAGATTATATCACAGTAGATAACTGAAACACTATTGACCGAGCCAGGTTTGTCTATTAAGCCCATGTAAAATTGTGGTGTTGGAAGTAAAGCAGATAAATTAATGGTGCCATTCCAACCAGCACAAACTCTAATTGAACCTTTGAAAACTATTGGCAGTTAATTCCACAGAATGTAGAAATCACAAACTAGCTGTTGTGTTGCAGAAAATCATCTAAAACCAGTGATGCTATCCATGCCAGCACGAATTCTAATAGAAGTTTTGAATCTGTTGCCCATGTATTTCACAGCATGCTCACGTACAGAAGTCACAAACTGACTGCCTAGAAGCAGCATTCCACTCTGAGGTGTTCTCCAAAATAAACGAGTAAATAAAATTGCATTCAATTCCGACAATAAAATATTGGGAAGCTTCCTAACAAATTCAAATTCCCATTTTATTTTGAAAAACTGGCCAAAGATGAGTTTGCTATTCCAGAATATGTGGCTGGTGCTGTGAGAGGGTCCATCCTGGCCTCTGCACAAGTGTTCTCTTGTTGTCCACAGTTCCCAGTTCATTTCTCTCCTCTAAACTGCCTGTCTCACCCCATAGATATTTGATTAGTGAACTGTTTATTTTTATTTTTTTTTAAATTTTATATTTTATTGGTGCATGATAGTCTTATAATTTCACATCATAATGTACTAAATAATGGTAGTGACATACACACACACAGTAGTTGGTGGGTTTTCCCCTTGCCTTTCTCCCTACTCCCCCTCTTCCGCATACATGATACTGAGATTGGCATTGGTATTCTCACATTTGTACCTAATGTCAATGGAAGTGTTTCCTTCCTTAATTCTCCCTTTCCTCCCACCTCATTCTCCCCTAGACCACCTCCCTCCCCCCACTGGGGTTTCTCCTCCATGATCTAAATCCCTCTTGTATCCAGATTACTCCTTAGCTTCTGCATGTGAGAGAAAACATAGGACCCTTTACTTTCTGTGACTGGCTGATTTCATTACATCAACATCATGTTCTCCAAGTCCATACATTTTCCTGCAAATGACATAATTTTGTTCTCCTTTATTGCTGAGTAGAATTGTATTGTATGTGTATCCCATAATTTTGCAACCCATTTACCTGTTGATGGACACCTAGGTTGTTTTCATAATTTGGTTATTGTGAAAAGCAACTCTTCCCATTGTGTAGGCTCTCTCTTTAGACTCCTGATGGTTTCCTTTGATGAACATAAACTTTTAGTGAATTTGACATAGACTCAATGAGATACAGAAAGCTATCAGGGAGAAACCATTGAAAAACAAAGCTAAGGATGCCAGGCTCACTGCTCTGCCATGCTTTCTCCACCCTGTGGCTTGTCAGCAGGCATCATCCTGAGGCGGCGATTCTCACTTTATTTGGTGTTCATTTTAAGTATTTGCTAGGGGTAAACATGTCAGGTGGCTTCTAGGGACACAGAAGCAGGGACGATTAATGATCCTTTGATGACGCTTTCCAGTCTTTCAATTAATTGCTACTTACATGTAATTCTCTGATGTCAGGCATTTTGTCTTGGTTAGATGCTGTATCCTATGAGCTCAATAAATGTTTACTGGCGCCAGGATCCTCCACCGCTAGGCCCTTTTCCCAGCATGCTCAGCCTCTGATTTCAAATTTACTCTTTGGTTCTGCTGAAGAGTTTTGCAGATCCGCTCATCTATTTGAAGCTACTAGATTCCCAGATCTGTTGGGTGTCATTGTTGGTCTTACTTCTCAGCTACAAATCTTGAAATTTCTTAATGTTCTAGCTACAAATTATTCGCTTTCTAACTTTTCAGCACAGGTATGTATTTTATCTTATTTTTATATTCCTTTTCTTATCCCAAGGTATTTAGGGAAGAAGTGATAAATATACAGGTTCAGTCTATTGCACTGAACCACAAATCAAGCTATGAAGATTTGAGGGGAAAATTGTAAAATTTATACCTAGAAAAGTTCTCATGCCTGAAAGTTAAATGTAGTTATTCTAAGATATACAAGATATTAGAAGCCGGGCATGGTGGCGCATGCTTATAATCCCAGCATTTGGGAGGCTGAGACCAGAGGATCCGGGTTCGCAGCCAGCCTCAGCTACCTAGTGAGGCACTTCGCAACTTAGTGAGACTTGGTTTCAAAGTAAAGAATAAAAAATAGGGCTGGGGGTATAGCTCGGAGGTAGAATGCCCCTGAGTTCAATCCCCAGTACCCGCCCCCCAAAAATTATTAGAGAATTCACTGTCCAGACACTTCAAATTTTATTGAAATTAACTAAGGGCTGAATTAGAACTAAGAATTCCAGAATAGAAAATACAAGACAGTACAGTTGGTAAGAAATGAAATAAAAATGCTTACATAATCATTGTAAATCTGAATAAAAATAGAAAGAAAAAGTGAAAAATTTATTTGTGAAAAACCGTAATTATAATATAAAATTAAAACTGTAATTGAATTTTAAAAATTTGGGCCAAAAATGCCCTTTTGTAATAATATAAAAATCATGAAAGAGAGCAGAGAGAAAAAATGTGCTACTTTTTTCTTTCTTATACACAAAAGATTCCAATTTTAAAATTTAAAATAATGCAAAAATAACTGAAAGCAAATACACCAAAATACTAACGATAGAGTATTATATGTGGTTTTAATTTTATTTTCATTTTGCTATATTACTGAATTTTACATGATAAACTTGAATTGCTTTCATAATAAGAAATAAATGATTTTTAGAGTATGTAGGAGGAGAACAATTTGCAGAAGAAAAATGAATTTCCAAAAAAACCTAGCAAGCTGTGAAAGAGCTATGATAAAGAAAGTACTGGGGGGAGCAGAGTAAAATCAAGACCTACATCAAAAGGAATGTGGAATCTTAAGCACACTGTAATGGACTGAAATTTTGTGCCCCCCCCAAAAAAAAACCCTCATATTTGCAATTCTAACCACCAAGGTTATATTAGGCCATGAGACCTTTGGGAGAAAATTAGGTCATGATGGTACAGCCCTCATTAATGGGAGTAGTTCCTTTATAAAGAGACCTCAGAGAGTTCGTCTGCCCTCTTTATGCCACATTAGGATACAATGGAAGTTGGAAGCCTAGAAGCAGGAAGAGGGTCCTCATCAGGACCCCATCACATTGGCACCCTAATCTTGGACTTCTAGCCTCCTCTAGAATTGTGAGAAATAAATGGCTATTATTTAAGCCACTGAGTCTATGGCAACTTGTTATAGCAACCTAAGCAGAGAAACAAGCAAACAATAACATTAGAACAAAGACTAGGTGAAAAGAGTTCTATTTGAGCAGGTTTTGAAAGTCATCTTGCCCAGGGAAATTCAAACCCCTAAAGAAACTGGGTCATTCCATACACATTAATTACCAGCAATGGATGGGCATTTGGGAGGTTGCAAATACTATTTTCCAAACTTATGGATTCAGGACAGATATAAGCTGTCATCCTGAATCTTTGCTAAAGACTTTACATCGGGAACAAAAATATGCAGAAAATTTCAGTTTAATCCCAAGTAATAGTCACTTGTATGATCTGGAATTATAACAGAAAGCTTTCCTTATAATCAATCTTGATATTGACTTACTGGACATGAGTCCTGGATATTACTTTGATTTTCTTGTAAAATAATACAGACCCTGACCTCTTTTCCACTGGTCCACACACCTGCTAACTTTCTACCTGTGCTGACCCTTTCTGTGACTTCAGTTCAACATGTGGCCCACTTTTTAACTACCACAATCCGACCTACCCCAAAAGCAAAACACTATAGACTAGAGTGGAATGATGGGAACATACAGAACATGTTTTTTTTTTTTTTTTTTGAAGTGTTTAGAAAACTAACTTTCAGTATTGAGAGAATCCATGTTGTGGTTTGTTTTTGGTAGAACTTTCAATATGCATTTGTTCTTTAATAATTTTAAAAGATTTTGTGCCAAGACTTTGATAAACCCTTAAATTTTTGAATACATTTGTAGCATATGATATCTGCAAAACAATGTGATAAACTAGAACAAACAATTTGGGGGCACAGTTAGAGCTTTAAAACGTCTGTCAATGTTTCACCAAGACATTTAATAAACTTTCTATACATCAGTCTTATAGTGGGTTTGATTCAAAACTCTCTTCAGTATATCACCCCTCCCCCAGTTACAGGTTACCACAAGGATTCAACCACTTAATACTACTAGTAATAACAGCAAGCAGAATTTATTGTTACTCATACAATGGGCTAATATAATCACTTTTACTTGATTATTTCTGTAAAAACTTCCTTCTTTTTTTGTGGGGTTGGGTTCTGGGGATCAAAACCAGGGTCTCACACTTGCTAAGCTCATACCTCTTACCCTGAGCTACACTCCCATACACTCCCAGCCCTTAAAGAACCTATTTCTAAATAAGATTACATTCCTAGCTACTGAGTATTTGGCTTTAAACATTGTAATCATACATCTTAATGAGGTACAAGCTGGTAGAGGCATACATGCACATGGCACTCATTTAACCCTTCCCCAATTCCCACCCCATTCCCTTCCCCCTCCCTCTTTCTCATGTTCGGCTTAGTCATTGACTTTGATGTGTTTGTGAATGTATATCATGTGCATTGGGTTGTTTCGCTTTCCCCCCTTCCATCATCTTCACTTAGGCCACCTTCTTTGCTCATCTAAGGTTTCTCCTTCTTTGAATGGAGTCTCTCCTATGATCCACTTTCTCCCTAGCTTCCGCATATTAGGGAGAGCATCCTGTATTTTACTTTTTGTGACTGACTCATCTCACTTAGCATAATGTTTTCTAGTTCCATCCATTTCCCTGCAAATGACATGATTTTGTTCTTCTTTAAGGCTGAGTAAAATTCCATTGTGTACACATCCCATAGTTTTGTAATCCATGCACCCGTTGATGGACATCTTGGCTGTTCCCATAGTTTGGCAGTTGGCTATCAACATAGATAAACATGCATTGGTCTGATAGTTTGGTTTCCATTCTTTTGGGTATATACCTTCTAATTAGTATTTTATTTTTTAAAAAGTACAACACTGTATTTATTTTTAATAATGTGCATTTACTGGTACATTATAGTCTCTCATCATACTGTCAATCATGTTGACAGTGACAAATGTGAAACATTGTCAGATATCTTAATTGAAAAATATAATATCCATACATACTGGATAATATATTAAATATATGATATATATGATGTTTTTCTTATTCCTTAAGAATAAGAGCCCTTTAGCTATTGTAGGAAGGGAGAAAGGAAGAGTGTTGACACTACATCTGAGTTTTCCTGATATTAGCTTGCTCTTTCACATTCACTTAACGATTCCGAGAGCTGAGGTCTGCATAACTAAGTTTGGACCTTCAGAATGTTCCCTTCTCCTAAACTAAGTCTTGAGCTGGGACAGTTTCTCATTAACAACCTCACAAACATAATTATCTCAGAGCCTGAAATAATTTATATTGGAATTTGAGAAGAAAGAAAAAAATACATCAATGCCTTTCTCATTAAAGTAAACTGATTCAACATGATTAATTGCAAGCCTCCTTAATATTCTCTACTAAAGGTAGGTTTGGCATGATGAGAAACTCCTTACTACCCAGTGGGTTTTATTTACACCAAATAGAATCTTACTATAATCTCTTGGCACTGAAAAAACAAAGACTTGTCTTTATAAATATACTCATCACATAATTTATCTGCTGAAATTTTTGAGTACAACTTTAGAATTTACTATCCTAAAGGTGCTTAAATTATACTTAGTATGCTGATGGGAAACCAAACAAAGAATTATAACTCCTTTACAAGAAAAAGGATTGTTGCATTTGGAAGCTTCTTGTGTTTATATTACCCAAAACACATCAGGCCTTCAAAACACTGTTTCATCCAGACTTTCCTTAAATAACAAGAAGTGACCCACAATCTTAAGAAGACCAAGTAGACTGCAGAAGTAGTTCATTTTCTATTCCTGGAACAGTTGCAAAATGAAAGAATTTGCATTTCAAAGGGGAACTGCAGCATATTACAGAAATACACACATCAACCAAAGGCCGAGTTTAAATGATTCCCAATACAGTATAGACTTGAGGGGAAAAAACAAAAACAGTGCTTCATAGAGTGTAGGAAAATGCTAAGTTTTTGAGAAGTTAATGACAATTCCATCATAAAAAGGTTGCATAGCAAATAAGACTTGGAAAGGGAGCCCAGTCATCCCCACTGAGAGATTTCCATAGCTCAGTGCCCACTGAAGCTTTAAAAAACTCTGCATCCTCTCTAACCTAATCCTAGTGTTTTTGAAAATCATTTGTCTAAAGAACCAAATATTCTATTATTTAATACCCACTGACATCTCATATCCTAGAAAAAGAACAAGCCAGAGTATTTCCTCTTTTCATTTTTAAACATCTTTTAAGACTTATTTTGGTCCCAGAATAAGCTGAAGGTGACCCCACTGCCACTTCTTTCTTCCTGTCTGAATGAGGGCATAAGGTAGCTTCCTATTTGTTATGCATATTCTACATGAAAATGGTAAAGAAACTTACATTATAATCTATACCTTGTCTCAAATTCAGTAAAGACAGCAAAACTCTCCTAGAGATTTGCATTTTAGAGTTTATGGTCGTCTAATAATGCATCTACTCTTCTATCAACTGCAAGCAAGAAAAATAAGATTATATTTGATGTGTTTTCAGGTAAGGGAGAAGGGAAGGAGAGGTAGAGTGCAAAATAGCCTTCTCCTCTACCTCTGTCCATGTTCTGTCTTGAACATCCAGGTCTTGGCATGCTTTTATATCGGCTGTAAGCACACTCTTCTCCAGCTCCTAACACATACCTTCACTATTTCTATTAAGAATGACATGGACTTCAGGTTTCAGTAAAATAATCATTTGCTCTAGGGCATGTCTGCAAGTCCCCAAATCTGAGTTAGATCCCCTCCCCTCAAATTTGTTCATGTTCACATAGCACAAAGTAATTTCTCCTCATTTGGGCTCTAATAACATTTAATTACAGTATGTTTTCATTTCTCCCTACCATGTGGCTTGATTGTGATCACCGTTTATCACAGGTACCTTAGTGAACAAAATGTGCCAAGAAAGTACTTGATGAATATAATTTTCTATAAAATTTCATCAGACTTCTAGCTGGCTCTCGTCTTAAATCTGAGGAATGAATCAGAGTTGTCAGTGATGGTGGCTTGGGCTAGCCCTTTGTTTCCTTTGACCCTAATTTTTCTTTGTTTCTCCTTCTCCTCCCTTGTTGAAAGTGGTTATGTTTGGGACCTCTTCTCCTGTACTATATCTATGGTCCTTCCCTCCTCCAGCCAGTTGTAGAGTTATTGACTCTGCAAACAGGCCACTGTTTCCCTCCCTCTGACTCCTGAACTCCAGGAGAATGGCCAGGGAGAAGAATCCCTTAGGTGAGAAAAGAATCCCTTTGGTGAGAAAAGGGTTAATGAAACGAGAACTATAAGAGCAGAATCAGAGAACTGTTGAGCAAGAGGGCTCTGGATTGAAGAAAATTAAAGTGAGGTCTTTTACTTTTTAACAAATATGTGTTTGTGATAACAAATGGCATATTCAGTCAGAGAGGACAGTTAATGGTCACAGAAATTACGCATGTTGCAGAAATAGCTTAGAAAGACAAAACAAACTAAAAGGATTTTTTGTGCTGAAGTAGTAATACACTATTTGCAATATCTATACTATCAGAATAACATGTGTGCTTAGTTATCATATGCTAATTATCATTGAATATTAGAATTAAATGTTAGTTTCATTTGTTAGTTTATTTTACTTAGTTTATACTTGTTCATGCAACTACATTTAGGGATGTAAATACATACAAATATGAAGTATACAATTAAATGATATTTATCTGGTAATATATTATATACATGTACAATTACATAAACATTCATTGGGCAAGTCCAAGTACAAAACTGAATTAGTAAGGCAACAGATTAGCTAAAGAGTATGAATTACTTGTTATAGATGTTTCAATAAAGAAACTTCAAAGCTTGTAGATAATGTCAGATTTAGGTACAAAAAGTAGATGCCGCCAAAGTATCTGTCCTCCAAAACTGGGAATATGAGATTAATTCTCCTGATGGGGATGGGATGGTCATAGTAGAAATGCTAGGTGCAGTGGTGAGCAGAGCAGAATATATCATGATGGCAGGATACCTTCTCAGACCTTCCTATGTCACCAACAAAACTAAGCCTTTTCTGGATGTCTGTCCTCTTGGCATGGAAGAAGTAAAGAATAAAATAAAGGTAAGCCCATCCAAGGTAAGCAATGAAGTATTCAGAATATTCTAATGTCTGTATCTAACTTCTGACTTCCAATTATAATTTCATCGATAGTCTAATAGTAAAGTAGAATTGTGAAGAGATGGATGAGTACATAAGAGATCTTGAAAACTTCTAATTTTGAGATGAAGGGAAATAAACCATGTTGAAATAAGAAAATTAGCTCTCCTAACCACAGAACATTGCTAGATATCCATAACCCAAATACAGAGGATGCTAACAAGAGGGAAGGGAATGAGAAAGAGAGTGGAATAATTTAGATAGTTTACATAGATGAAGTTTCATGTACATGGAAAATTTAGGTAGCAAGTTAAAGAGAGACAGAATGAATCACTGTATGTATGAAAGGTGATAATCTCATATATACATACATATATGTATATATATAATAGATAAATTAGATCAACAGTTAAGAGGAGGAGTGAAGTACTCCTAAAAGGATTGAAAAGTGATTTTAAAATATGGACATATACAAAGATAGGCAGAAAGATGCTTAATATAATTACTAAATCAGGTCCACAGCAAACCATTTTTATTTCTCATTTAACAGACAAAAAAAAAAAGAAAATTGCATTAATGGAATTGACTTGCTAAATAGTATGCATTACAGCTTCCCCTGGATGCCTGAAGATATTATTATAAAACATGGAGTTTCCTGATCTTTCTGCTTGCATTTTCAAAATGAGTAATGTGTATTCTCCCCCACCCCAGTATTCAAGGTGCACTCTGCTGGTGCCTGCTCCAAATGATGGAAGCAAATCTATTTAGAGAAACTCAGCATAATGTCACAGAAGCATTTCCCTCTGTAAATTCTGAGGGTCTTAAAATTAGAATCTGCCACCAATTATGACCTTACGGTACATACAACTCCTAGGAACGGCCCCAGTAATGTGCATACTAAGTACAATGTCATAATCTATTAGTACTAATAAGCTTAAAGTCTGGGATGGATATTGTGAGCAAATTCTTATAAGCAGCAAATTTTGTTCTAGTAAAGCTTTCCTATTATTTTTCGTGAGTGGATAAACTAGAACAGGAGACAAAACAGTAAATGAGGGTTGGGGGAACAGTTTACTGAAAAATGAGTTCTGTGTTTTGGCAAGCAATTAATCAGAAAGGGAATGCCTTGTTTAAAAGTCTGAATTGCCTTGTTTGATCTTTGACTGAGCTAGAGTAGAGTTTGTTTTCTAACCTTCATACCCCTAGAAATGAGAAGCAAAAAAAGATTTTACAAAAAGACCCTAATTATATTTTTGGATTACAGCTATTTTAAGTTTTTGTTCTACATTTTAGAAATAGCTGAGCAATCACTTTTCTTTCCTGTGTTGTTTCTTACTTTTAGTCTTGCTGAAGACACAAAATCTGAGCCATGAGATGAAACTCTTTTTTGTTACTTTGGGTTTTCTTTTCTAAAAAAAAAAAAAAAAAAAAAACAGAAAGCTAAAAATAACTCTAGCTTGTTGTTCTCCAGAATAAAAAGTTACTTCCCCAAACCAGATCCAACCCTAAAGACCTTTAGCTGTGGTTTAATGCACATTAGAATAACCCGGGGAGGTTCTGCAACCATACAGCTGTGAAGGACTTTTTCCTAGAGATTCTGATGTGGTTGGTGTGGTGGGGTGGGAGTGTTGGTATATTTTTAAAGTAGATGGATTGATAATCATCCTACACTGGTGTTTTCAAATTCAGATAGGAAAGGGAACACTCTCTTTTCAGACAAAGAGAATCTGAAAAGACCCATCTTCCTGATGCAAATCTCCAAATGTACTCTTGTCTAAAAGGATATGATTGAAGTTGAGTTAGCATGGTGAGTTTTCCTTCCTATTTATTCTTTCATATTCTCCCTTCAGAAAGGCTCCTTTTAAGCCGGGCGTGGTGGCGCACGCTTGTAATCCCAGCATTTGGGAGGCTGAGACTGGAGGATCCTGGTTCGCGGCCAGCCTCAGCTACCTAAGTGAGGCACTCCGCAACTTAGTGAGACCCGGTTTCAAAATAAAGAATAAAAAATAGGGCTAGGGGTATAGCTCGGAGGTAGAATGCCTCTGAGTTCAATCCCCAGTACCGCAAAAAAAAAAAAAAAAAAAAAAAAAGAAAGGCTCCTTTTATACCCATCAGGAATTCTAGCTATACCCTCTGGAGCAGCAAGCAGAGCATCTGAAATACTGGTAACAAAGAGGCTTCTTTGAATCCTTATGATTAATTATCCCCATGCAATTCATTAAGAGATATGTTTACCTATGAAGTTTAGATAATTACTTACCAAAACTTGAAGTATATTTATACCAATTTAGTCAATTGTGCTCTATGATATAGAGACAATCAATAAGAGAAAAATAACACTTAAAAATGTATGTACTACTAGTAGTAATACATTAAAATTAACATTTGTATATTGATATTTGATTTGTAGAAGAACATGTTAGGGTGATAACCAGAAGACCTCTGAGCACAAATATACTTTATATTAGTATAACATATTGTGGGGATAGTGGAATAAAGATACAATTTCAAGAGAAATAGAGCAATGTGTATCTTGTATCTTAAAGAATACTTTGTTGAGACTATTCTGAACTTTTTTTTAACTAAATGTTGATGCCGATGGCTAGTTTCATTCTCATAGATAGTATCTTATTGTTCACATACATCACAATTTATGTGTCTAGTCTGCATAATGGACATTCAGATTCTTTCCTCTTTCTTGGTTATTGAAAAATTGGCTATAAACATCTTTGCGTCTGTCTGACTGTGTTCAAGCTCAAGATTTGTGTAAGAAATACAAGTGAGGATAACCAGCTCATATTGTTGGTTTCTTTACAGAATCAACCTCATCAGATAAGTCCAAACTGTTCTACAGTGGTTGTCCACATACTCAACAGCATCAAAGCCTGGGCATCTCCACCCCTCCATGTACCGACCAACACTTGATAAGGATGCTCCACTTTTAAATTTACCAGTTTAATGGTGTGTATGTGCTTATGTAACTACTAATTAAGTTGACCATCATTTCATGTGTTTGTTGAGCATTTTTATTTCTTTTTGTGTGTGTGTGTGTGGTGCTGGGGATTGAACTCAGAGGCATTCTACCTCCGAGCTACACCCCCAGCCCTATTTTTTTATTCTTTATTTTGAAACCAAGTCTCACTAAGTTGCGGAGTGCCTCACTAGGTAGCTGAGGCTGGCCGCGAACCTGGATCCTCTAGTCTCAGCCTCCCGAATGCTGGGATTACAAGTGTGCGCCACCACACCCGGCTTCATTTTTATTTCTTCTTTCATGAGATATTTATTTAAATCTTCTACTCATTGTTCTGTTGGGTAGTTTGCCATTTTCCCATTGATGTATGTGGTTCCTTATATGTTCTGAATATTCATTTTCCTCAGTTATGCATCTTTTAGTTTGTGGCCTTCACTCCCTCCTCTTTTAGTTATTTTTTCTCTGCAGCTCTGCATATGCTTTGAAACTTTAAATTTTAATTTATTCTAGTGTAGTAATTCTTTGTTTAGTAGTTTTATCCTTTAAAAAAATCTTTACCATGCAATCACAAAGTTATCCTTAGATAGTAACTATGAAAAGCTTTGTAGCTTTGGCTTTTAATCTTTAATACACTTAGAGCTGACATTATTTAGGTTTACTTTTATTTGTTACATTTTTGTATTATTTATGTTCTTATTATGGAGCATAACTAATACAGCACATGTTCATACAGAGTTGCACACATATTTGCTTTCTGTATTCTGTTCCTTTTGTGTCTCTGTGTATGGTACTGGGGATTGAATCCAGCGGTGTTCTACCTGTAAGATACCCCCAAGCCTATTTTATTTTATTTATTTTATTTTATTTTGAGACAGGGTCTCATTAAATTGCTGAGTGTCTTGCTAAGTTGCTGAGGATGGTTTCAAACCTGCAATCCTCCTGTCCTAGCCTCCCAAGTACTGGGATTACAGATGTGCACCACCATGCATGGCTCTCTGTTCTTTGTTGAAATTCCAACTTTCTGTCTTGCTTCACTTTCTTGTGCCTTGACCACATCTTTTGGAGTTTCCTTTGGTAGAAATCTAGTGATAAAAATTATCTCTGTTCCTCTTTATTGGTAAATTCTTTATTGTACTATCATTCTTGAAGGGCATCATTGGACAATTTTACAGTGATATTACTTTCTTGGCACAGCATTTCATTGTTGGGTTTTTTTTGTTTTTTTTTTTTAGTTACTTTGTTACTAATAAGAAGTTGAGTGTATTTTGGATTCTTACTTGTTTGAAAGTAATCACTCTTTTCTCAGTGACTGCCTTTTAAAACATCTCTTTGTATTTGGTGTTCAATATAAATTTTCTTTCACCTGGTTTGGATTTGGAGGAAGGAGATTCTTGAAGTTAACAGTTGATATCTTTTATCAGTTTTTGAGAATTTCTACCATTGTGTTTTCAAACACTGCCTCTACTCAACCCCCCCCCCCTCGCCTTTATTCTTCCACTGGAACACCATTAAAACGTTTCAGGCCTTCAAGTTATCTTTGTTGTATTTTTCTTGCCTTTATCTCCACTTGCCAAATCACGCATGCTTTTGTTTAGTTAAAAATTGCTTTCTAGTTACCTTTTTTCACTTCTACAATAATGCTTACTTCTACAAAATGCTTACTGGGTTTTTAATTTGTAATATTATTGCTTTTATTTCCGTCAGTTCTATTTGTGTTTAGCAAACAGCTTGGATCATTCAAGTAGAATTTCTATTTAGTTCTTCATCAAATAAATTTGACTAGTCATATAGTTGGAAGTTTATCTTCTATTTCTTTAAACATGGTAAGCATAGGTATTTTGTATTCAAGACAGAAAATCACAATAATTATAGTCTTGGATGGTCTTTTTACCTGCTGGTTCTTGCTCATAGTACTTTGTTTCCCTGTGTGCTAGTTATTACTGTGGGAAACATTTGGAACATAAAATAAAAAATATATTCCTCTAACATCTACATTTGCTTCCACTAAATGTCTGGGAAAACTTTATGTTAACATTTTAATTTAAATATTTGTATCTTAAAGTAACATTAAACATAGGCTGCAAAATTGCATGGAGTCAAGCTGCTGTTTCCAAATGTTCATTAGTGATATTTTCTCCCTAATCTCAGTTCTATATTTTAAGACAGCTTATTTTTCTTGCACTCACACCTATGTATGGCAGGGAAGATTATTTCTGTGTCATCTTTATATACTCTTAAGCCCAATGAAGGATTTAATATAAATATTCTATCTATGCAGGCCTTGAATATTTCCTTTTTTCCAAACCTTGAGAGGCCTTCAAAATACAGCCCAAGTTTACGGGTCCAGCAAAGACCCTTATGTGAAAGCCAGTATCACTGTTTATTTCTTTGGTTTCTTGTCCTTGATTAATTTTTAACCTGAAAAGTCCTTGTTCTACAACTCATAGTTCATCAAAGATCTTTAATATTTATTCAGGATTGTTTTACCTCAAATAAATGTCTACCAAGGTGCCTCCTCTACAATATTACTGGGAAAAGAACTCTTAGGTAGACTTCTAAATTATTTTAAACTCTAAAACTCTGCTGTTCTATATTTTCATTTGGATTCTTTTATGCTACTATACTTACCTAAATTAGGCAAGTGAAAACTTAAACTGAATTTGACAGGCAAAAAGGAATTTTTATAAGTATTCAATAGACCTTATATATCTAAACATTTCATTATTCCCAATGAAATTTGGTTTTCAACTTTCTGAATTTGTATCACTCACTCTTCTTGAACATTTTCTCAGTATACATTTTATAAATTACTTTAAACATCTCCTTCTTAAGGCTCTTTCACCAATTAATTAGACTAAATCTTTTGAGACTATACTTATTTTCCTCTTAGTGATTTCATGTGGTGAATACTCATGAAATATTCTGACTTGATCTCGTTTTTAAGGGTAGAAAACTTCCAAAGTCTATTATTATGCCTTTAACAACATTTCTTCTAATATATTCCCAAATCCATTTGGAATAAACACATCCTTAAAATCCTGTTAAGTTCTTCATCCATTGATTCATTGATTCATTCATTCATTCACTACCAACTGGGAAATTTGTTTGTGGAAACACTAAATCAAGTGAGGCAGGTATTCTTTTATCCATTAAAATGTATTGATTTTGCTGAGTTCTAGTTGATATTCTGAAAAAGTAAAAACACAGAAACTTGAAATTTGCCAAAAACTCCATTTAAATCCTATAACTCCACCCAATGCCAGTAACAGCATCAGTAATGACCAGCAAGCCAAATGTTTGATGAAGGTGGCTTGGTTCAAAGGAAACCACTCAGATGTCCTCAAATTACATCAACATCAAAACAAGGCCCAATGCAAAGTCAAACTAGAAACAAAAATGGCTTACACGTAGACGTTTTTAACAAGCATTCATGATGTATCATCCTTGATTCAAATGCAAGATTGTTATTAAAAGAGAAAGTCGCTTTAGGTTGCCCTTTTCTGCCATACTTACAGGCACCAGAAATAACATGCATACTGTAGCCAGAGACATGCCCTTTCCATACCCAAATCAATCGTCTTCTGTTTCTCAGCATTTAGAATTCTTTTGTATCTTCCTGAAAAGTTTGATGTTTTAAAGAATGATGCCAAGAAAAAAAAGACACACATTTAGGAAGATGCAGATAGTTTTTCTGAATATTTTCTGTCTGCAGAAATTGCCTATACAGAAGACCAACTGTATATATGTATTGGTTTGCTTTTCTATGTCAGCCCTTATTAAACTTATTTCATGAGTTTAATCAAAAACATCTAATCTTTGCAGGTCCCTATAGGCCCCTGCATTTCAGATGCATATGTCCTCCTGCAGGCAGTGAAGCAGGAAAAAAATTATCAACAGCTAGACACTTAGATATCTATGACCACAATTTTGATTTTTCAGTTCATTTTCTTTTATTTTATTTCTTTTTATCCAGTCCCATAAGATAGCAAAATGATAGGAAGAGAAAAGAATAGCCTGGCTTTTGGATTCATTTACCTGAAGGTAAACACAAATAGTAGTTAGTGTGCAGGGCTGTCCCCATCTGAATTGGTTTGTTGGTCCAAAATTGGTTCTTCTTGAAGGGCCAGATCACTTATCCTATATAAGGCAATGACATTTAGAGAAGAAATTTAAATTGCAATCTAAAGTTAGATTTAGAGACTGGGCCACAGGGACCTGTTAGCTTTGTCGGACCAAACAAACTAAGGAGCCAGAGGCTCCATGAAGGGGCCTGAGTAAATCTCTTTGATTTGGCTCATCAGGAGGCATGGCAGGGTTCCAGACACAGCTTTATCATTCCTGTGAAGTCAATGCCAAGCAAACCAGCCTAATTTACTTTATTTCTACTTCCAAAATTAATGTGGTTAAGTATATTCAGTCTTTGCCTGAAAACCATCTATTTTTTTTTTCTATTTTATTTTACATAGTGCCCCTAAACTAAAGTCTGCCCTCACAGATTGAACCATATCAGCCTTTTGAAGCGGTCCAGAGTTGTTAGCATTTCTGACACAAGGCGTTTGATTGTAGTTATGAAGACCAAGCACCTTCTTATTTACAAAACAACACACACACACACACACACACACACACACACACACACACGCTGATATTTACCATGCATCCAAATTTAAGAGTATGCAGTAAAGTATCAGAACATTGATTTGATGAATCAACTGTTTTTATTATATCATTTATATTAAAATGCAATGTATTGCTAATTATTTCCTCCCCTGAATAGAAGTAAAGCTACTGATTCTCTTCAAAATGAATAAGAATTATTGGTAAGATTTTTCAATGTTTCTATCCCAACATTTAGGAATGGAAAGTCGATTTTAAAGGATAATTTCTAAATACTCTTATCATATAAATACTTCATTTTTTAAAGTTAGTTAGACTTGGCTCTTTCTGACATTCTTAGTAGCATTATACTCAGAGAAATAAAAATCTTCTGAGAGTAAGATGTTAATCCTCATGTTACAGAGATACAAAAGAATTGTATTTGTCTGGATAAATTTCTCAGCCTTACCTGCTATATCTTCGATATGATTATTGCAAACATAGGCATCATCTCTCTTATGTTTTAGGATTTCCACAAAAGTTTCCTCCACAAATAATTTTGCAAAACACTGGGGAATCTGTGTGTGTGTGTGTGTGTGTGTGTGTGTGTGTGTGTGTGTGTGTGTGTATGTTTTACTGGGATTTGAACCAAGAGGCATTCTACCTCTGGGCTATACCCAGCCCATTTTAGTTTTTGTTTCAAAACAGGGTCTCACTAAATTACTGCATGCTGGCCTCGAACTTGGAATCCTTTTGTCTCAGCCTCCTAAGTACTGGGATTCCAGTCGTGCTCCACTGTGCCCAGCTCATACTGGGGAATCTTAATCTTAACCACACAGGAATGAATATAGAAATTTTAAATATATTCTTTTTATGCCCATTTCTTGCTGTTTCTCATTAGCTAAGGCTCTTTAGATTTGTTTACTAAGGACTACAGGACTGCTGTAACTAAGTACCACAAATAAAATGGTTTAATGGAGTAGTAACTGTCTTACAGTTTTAAAGGTTGGAAGTCCAAAATCAAGGTGTCCACAGGGTTGGTTCACTGTGAAAGCTCTGAGGGAGAATGATCAGCTCCATGCCTCTTGCTCAGTCTGTGGTGCTTGCTGGCATTACTTGGTGCTTCTTGGCTTATAGATTCAGCACTCAGCCTCTGCCTCTTTCTTTACATGTTCAAGCATCTGTGCCTAACTTTCCTTTCCTGGTAAAGATGTCAATTGTTGGATAATCCACTATGGTCTATCAAATATGATCACATCTAAGTTTTGCTACATCTTCAAAGACTATTTCCAAATAAGACTATTTTATGAAGTTACCAGTGGATATGAATTTGGGGGAAGCACTATTCAACTCAGTAAACCCAACATCATCTTCAGGAAAAAAAAAAAAAAAAAAAAAAGCCGGGCGTGGTGGCGCACGCTTGTAATCCCAGCATTCGGGAGGCTGAGACCGGAGGATCTGGGTTCGCGGCCAGCCTCAGCTACCTAGTGAGGCACTCTGCAACTTAGTGAGACTTGGTTTCAAATTAAAGAATAAAAAATAGGGCTGGGGGTATAGCTCGGAGGTAGAATGCCTCTGAGTTCAATCCCCAGTACCGCAAAAAAAAAGAAAAAAAAAAAAAAGAAAAAGTGGGCATTCAGCTGAAGCACTCAGGACTAAAGACCCATTTCTTGCCTTATGTTCAGAAGCTACCTTGAATGAACTTTTGGAGCTTGCTTTTCCTTCTATTTTTAAGTACAAATATCCACCTGAACCACCCTCTTCAAATCATTTCATCTTATTATATCCTCATTTAAGCATTTTCCCCCTGTGTTTCATGAGTTTCTAAATTCATTCACCCAACCTCTCCAAATGACCTTAAACAGAACCAGTTTATAGCTCTCCACGATAACATCTAGAGGAACTTCAGAGCAAATTGGAGTGCTTGCCATTTTATTATTTTTATATACATATATTCTTCCCCTGCCATCCTCAGGGGATTGGTTCCAGGACCCCCCATGAATACCAAGATCATCTGATTCTGAAACCCATTATATAAACCTGAGTTGTATTTGGATAAAACCTGTACACATTTTCTCATATACTTTAAATTATATCTAGATTACTTATAATACCTAATAGAATATAAATGCTATGTAAATAGTTGTTATGTTGTATTATTCAGGGAATAATGATGAGAAAAAAAACACATGTTTAGTAGAGACGCAATTATTTTTTCTGAATATTTTCTGTCTGCAGAAACTGCATATAAAGAGGACCAACTGCATATATGTATTTGTTTTCTTTTCTCCTTCAGCACCCATTAAACTTACTTCATTCTTCCAATAGAGTTTGGCAGGAGAAGCTTTCAGGATCATACCAGCAAAAATCTAGCCAAATTTAAGACCAAGGTTGCATCAGGTTATATTTTAACACACCTGTGAATTGTCCAACACAGCTCCCAGAAGCAGAAAATACTATTTGTCAGGAAAACCAAGATGTTTTATTATACATTTGTTGCAGCTTGCGATAGCCAAAGATTTTTCAACATGGGCTGAAATCAGTAAGCAATTTTATTTTAGTTTTCTGTTGTCTCCGCAGTCTGGGTCAGTTCTTTTAGTATCTGTGGTCCCTTTGTTCTGCTGAGGATATACTTTAACTCTGTAACTCATATTCACAGAATATCTCTGCAGCATTCTCCTCAGACACTAGCAATGCATCAATGTAGCAATTACTCCCTGCAGCAATTACTTTATAAATCTCTTATTTAAAGGAGTTTGGATTAAGCAAACCAACTCTCCCCGTGGCTATTATACTACTCACATTTTAGATGGTTCATTTTTTGGTGAAGCTAACAATATAGTTTAAAAGAGGTAAATGGATTCATTTTAAACAATTGGTAATGACTTGGCCTTTTTATGTTTCATCTCTAGGCTATCCAATTTCTTTCTTTTCTCCCAGCATTGAAACAACTACCAGCGCTTGCATTTATATACTTTTATACACAACATCATTTGGTAATCAAATATTTTAAGAAGCTAGTTTTCTGAAGCATGAAATAGATATATAAATACAGATCTGTGACCTGTAACATCCAATTTCAAGTCTTTTATCCAGAAATAATGTCCTAACAGGTAGCTCAAGATTGAATTGTAGGCATTCAAAAAACATCAGACATGTAAAGTGAATTTGGGAAAATTCAATCATCTTGCATAATAAGGGAAAATAATAGCTTACATGCCTTTAGAAAACATTTTACTCCTAAATTTGGATCTTCATGATTTTTAAAAAATAATTATTTATATTAGAAGAAATAATAGAATATTAAAGAAGGAACTAATTGGTATACATTTTGTAGTTATTAATAAAATATATTCTATGTCAATTTACTTAACCTTATTTAGGGATTTGAAGAAACAAAGAAATCAACAGAAATACAGTGCATACAAGCCCATGCAGGGCCGGCTTTCAGTTAACTCATGAGGTTTATATTTTGCTGTCTTTCTACCCTACTGCAAGTACTAATGTCCTCACATTGTCCCTCAAATAAATATGCAATGCATATTTATTTCCTACATCGAAATAAAGTTTGCCTGCCCACTTCCATGAAAGCATGCTTACTTTAAATAAACTGATAGCCCACTTCCTAACATAAAATTTATAAATCAAAATTATTAGACATCATATATATATATATATATATATATATATATATATATATATATATATATCATCTAGGTATTTACAGAGGCCCACAATTGATGTGAATTAATTTGTCCTGTGAAAAATCTCAGGCGACAGGGCATGGCTGGCAGTGAGACACTCGAAGAGAATCTAGGACCTGCCTCTTCATTGGACTGCTGAAGGGAGCTTTGCACGCTTATCACACATATTTTATCTCTGTATGTACTTAGAAAGGCCAAAGACAAATGATTCACCAATTCTTGGAATGTTCTTTCTTATATCTGTAACTACAAGTATGGAACCATCCACTCATTTTTCTCTCTACTCAGAGATTGTGAATGAGAACAGATTTTTTTTCTTAAAAACTGATATCAATTTCTTGAAAGGTAAATTTTCCACTAGGTTTTATTTTATTTATTTTGTGTACTGGAAATTAAGCCCAGGAATGCTGTACCTCTGAGCTACACCTCCAGTTCTTTTTATTTTGAAACAGGGCCTCACTAAGATATCACACACTGGCCTTGAACCTGAGATCCTCCTGTCTCAGCTTCCCAAGTACTGGAATTAGAAATGCATACGACCATGCCTGGCTTTTACTAAGTTTCAGATAGTGGTCTGTGGGTCAGGAATGAGCATAGTTTTAAATGTCTATAATTCATAAATTGTACAAGTTGTAAGGCGGAGGGAATAATTGCAAAACAAAGGAACCAGTATTGCTCAAGTGGTTTACTCCTTTAACTCTATGCCTAGGTATCAATATATTTACATATTTAAATATATGTAAGCTCATGAAACTGTGTTGTTTCTATGCATGTATCAATGATGTTCTAATGAACAGATTATTATTTGTTTTATTCAGTCCTATTCCTTGTTTCACTGGAAAATTACCTTTATTATCTTGTGCTATTCTGTATGTTTTCATTCTAGATAACATAGACAGCAGTATAACAGGTTAGAGGGCAGTCTCAGATGTGACTTTTTAAGTAATGGAAATTCTTCTTCGGTTTCAGTTCCACTCAGATAACACCCTTTCTAGCAACATCTAATTGCTGCCTCAAATTCAACCAGCACAAATTCAACCAGAAATTAAAGCTCAAAAGTTCCTTGATGTAGAGCTGGAAGTCAGGTAGTAAAAAGTGGCTATGTATGTGTTAAAATACTGAAAGAGTTTTATACCATTTGGAAAATATGCCATTTGAATTTTCTTTCTCCCTCCTCTATTTCACCCATGCCAACCCTCCTGTGATCCCCAGAACTTTCCCACAATCCACCAAAAATGTATTAATATCTAGTCCCAGCACAAGGCTGGGAAGCATTTTAAGCATCTCACCTCTGAAGGTTTATATACAGCAAAATCTAGATTATTAGAGAAAAACATTCAAATGAACAAAGCTTACTTCTATATTCTAGCTTAAAATTCCAAAACCAAACTAATTTTTAAGCATGGAGTTTTATCAAAAGAGTTAAACAAGTATATAAAATTAGATAATTTGTTAGGGGTTTTTGCTGGTTTTTTGTTGTTGTTGTTTTGGTTTGTTTTGTTTTTTTTTAACATTTTTGCTTTTGTTTGTTTGGTACTGAGGATTAAACCCAGGGGCATTCTGCATCTGAGCTACAGTCCGAGCCTTATCTTTATTTTTTATTTTGAAACAGTGTCTTGCTAAGCTACTGAGGGTCTCTCTAAGTTACTGAGACTGCCCTCTAACCTGCTATACTGCTGTCTTGGCCTCCAAAGTACTGGGATTACAGGTGTGCTCTACCACGCCTGGCTTCTTTTATTTTGAAATAGGGTCTTGCTATGTCCCTGAGGCTTCTCCTTTTTTTTTTTTTTTTTTTTTTTTTAAGGTGCTATTGTTTTGAAAGACCATGAACCAAACTGGTCTTGAATTAGCTTTAATTTTCATTAAAAGTTTATACTATTATGCAATCAAATATGGTGAATGGGTCTCTAGGTTCCCATGGCAACTTTATCACATCAGCAGAAAATAATTTCTTTTTAAGTAATGGAAATTCTTCTTCAGTTTCAGTTCCACTTAGCTTATCATTTGAGATATTCCCACCCTAGGTGTCCACCCTTGGGAATTTGCATATTTTGGTAAATTCTCAGATTGTTTCTTATATATATATGAGAAGCTACCCAGTGCTTTGTTGAGTCCTGAGAAAATCAGTCTCACATCCTGTCACCCTAGGGAAGAATACCACCTCTCTCTCTCTCCACAGTGTGGAGTAATGTGTGTCCCTTGAGAAATGTCCTATACTCTGCCAGGTACCTTCCATTAGTTTTACTGGCATATCCAGAACACCTATGGACTGGTGGAGCAAATGTCCAAGTGTTCATGTGAATAGATGAAAGAGCTTCTTCTCTGAGGAGTTTATCATCCACTCTTGGTTCCTAAACTCAAGAACAATCTGATTGGTGACATCTAAGTCACTTAGGGTGCTTGCTGAAATCAGAATTATCACGGAAAACAGAGTTACCACTAAAAATGACTAAATTGGAATATCCAAGAGCAGATCCAAGAAATCAGAATTTTTAAGAAGCATTCTAGTTGAGACCCATGCACAGCCTGTTTGGAAAATGAATGACCTACTAATAAATAAGTCATTTGCAAAACTGGCTTGAGGGTTTTTAATTAACGACTTGGTTGACTGTGATGGCAAATGTTGCAATAGGAACAAAAGGGGGAAAACCGTAAGGTTGAGGTGAAAGGCTTGAGCATGACTTGCCATCCTGCCTCACTGTTGAGGGGCAACATGGTGATATTTCCTACTGTCTCATTCTTTAAAATGTGTCAGTCACAAGCCACTTATTGAATGCATTACCTACTTAATAAATCTGACCCACAGTTTCAAAAAGAGTGATATAAGGAAAATTTTTCAAACTTACATGGCGGACACAGCCTTACCGAAAGACTGCTGTAGCAGGAGGAAACTGATGCTCAGGCTTATTTTTAAGCATCCTCAGGGGGTTCTGCTGTGGCTGAAAGATACACCCAAAGTCAGTGCTGTGGTCAGACCACAGAAATGCAATCTATTGCTGAAATATCAGTAGTGTGAATTCAGAGCAAAACACTAGGGTTCCATGATCCAAATTCAGCTTTCTCTTTGATAAGTACCTGACTGTATGAATCTATGAAGCAGCAAGGTCTCCTCCCTGCCCAACCAGGGAATGGACACAGACCACTTTTATCCTTTTGGGCATCTCAATCCTATGCTTTATATAGTTCATCTTCAAACTAGATGCAATATAATCATTTGGGTTGCTAACTTCTAGCCTATTTATTTATATCTGTACTTCCTAACATTATAGCCAGCTCATCTTGGCTAATGTTTAGAGATGTCTCAAATGCTAGACTCAATCATTAGTAAATAATCTCTTTAATTACTTGCACAGATGGATAATCACATCCATTCATGGAAGCAAGGACTATGTTTATTTTGTTCATCACTGAGTTCCCAGGATTTAAAATTATGTTTGGCATACACAGGGCATCAATAAATATCTGAGTGAATTATGCCTATAGATGTCAATAAATTGTAATAAGTTAATATAATTTCCCTTATCTCTAAGTTTCTAGAGAAGACCACAGCATTTCCTCATACCTTCACAACATTAAGCATTTAATTGGATTGACTCTAAATAAATTGCAGATAGGAAGAGATACTGAAGTCAATAAAAGAGTCAGATTCATAAACATGCAAATTGTATCTTTTAATGTATTGCTGTATTGAGATAAACAAGACACAAGTATATTTAGATGAAACCTTGGAATAATATGTAGGTACATTCTCATCGCAGCATATATAATAGAAAAGAAACAAACCAAAATAAACAGAACAAGAAGACAATAGTGGAGAGGAAAACCTAACTGTTCAATAATAGAGAATTGGTTAAGTAAATTACGATACATTCTTCTCAATGCAATATTATGTAGTTATTAAAATTTCAGGGACATAATATAAAATGAAAGTTATGATATAAAATGATAAACACATTATTTTTACAGCTATGTTAAATAAAGCACTTGCCCAAGTGGAAAAGACACAGAAATAATGGCTGTGCTGGGATGAGGGAATACAATATATTTTTCTGAAGTTATTTGCAAAGTATTAGACTATGTCTGTAAATTGCCATGCCAGTTTCCACTGCCCATTGGAATAGGACCTTCGGTTGTCCAGTCAGGTGGCTTAGGCTGAATTGACCTTCTCCCAGCCCCAGAAAAGGGCCTTGCTTAGCTTATGGCTACAAAATATTCTATCCCCCAACCAGAATAAATATGTTCAGTCAAAATTATACATACATACATACATACATACATACATAGTACGTACATGCATGCCTGCGTGTGTGTGTGTGTGTGTGTGTGTGTGTGTGTGTGTGTTTTACTGGAGACTGAACACAGGGGCACTCTACCCCTAGGCTATACCTCCAGCCCTGCTTTATTCTTTATTTGGAAACAGGATCTCTCTAAGTTGCTGAGGGCCTCACTAAGTTGCTGAGGCTGACCTTGAACCTGCAATTCTCCTGTTTTAGTATCTCAAGTACTGGGATCATAGGCCTGTGCCACCATGCCTGGCTTCAAAGTTGTATTTGAGGATTTATTATTTAACTTTGTACTTGGAGCCAATTGATTTAGCCTAGTTTTTCATGAACTCATAACCTAAAGCAAGAATCAAATAAAGTATTAACATTTCATTTTGACATACAAGCCCTTGGCAGGAGAAGAGAAAAATGGGAAGTAAACAGGAGAACGTGAAAACAATGTGCTGTGACCCATTCCCACATTAGCTAGCACTTCACAATGTCGAAGATTCACAGCAGGTTACTAGCAGAGGCAGGACTGGGCCAAGATGAACATCCTTCCAGTTCGTCAGGGGACTGCCTCTTGTTGAACATCATGCCTCTGCAGCAGCGTGGGAATCTGCATCTATCTAGTCTTGCTTTAGCTCCCCTTCCCATCTCCCTGCTCCTCACTGTCCAGGGACATCCTCCTAGAAAACTGTTACTATTTGCCTCAGTTTCTCCTGTCCAAAGGATCAGGACTCTTGAAAGATAATTTTTCAAATGTTCTATCAATGTACCTTCTTTCCAGCTGGGCATAGTGGTGCACTCTTATACCAGTACTTGGCAGGCTGAGACAGGAGGATTTCAGGTTTGATATCAGACTCAGCAATGCAGCAAGACTCTCAGCAACCTAGCAAGACCAAATGGAAAATAAAAAGGGGTGGGATATTAACTTCTTATGTTATGGTAAGTATGTACCACTTTATTCATTACATTTACTTATTTTATGACATTCAAAAATTTTCTGAGCTGGGTGTGGTGCAGAAGGATCACAAGTCCAAGGCTAGTCTCAGCAATTTAGTGAGACCTTGCTTCAAAATTATAAAATAAAATAAAAGGGTTGGAGGGCATAGCTCAGAGGTAGAATCCCTAGTGGGTTCAATTCCTAGTAAAAAAACAAATTTTTATTTCATGTATTCAGATATACTAATTGAATTATATTATTGATTTTTTAATTTTTCCATATCTCAAGGTGAGTGCAATAGGCAGAAATTTGACTCCCATGAACTCCAACATTAGGTGTGACACTTGTGGTGATATGTTACGTTATGTTGTTATGTTACGTCATGGTAGGAGGAGTTTTGTGGATGTAATTGAGTTTGCTAATCAGTAGACCTTAACATAGAGAGATTATCCTGGACTATCTAGTGGTGCCCAGTGTTATCATGTAAGATCTTAAGGGCAGAAACATCTGGCAGAAGAGGAAACCAAAGAGATATGAAACATGAAAAAGACTCAACTAACTGGTGTTGGCTTAGAGGAGGCAGCATGGAAGTCATGAGAAGTAATTAAATTCTGAGAACATTTTGAGAGAACTTTGAGACGGATCTTCCCCAGAGCCTCTAGTCTAACATGTCTCTGCCTACACCATGATTTGGGCCTCACCAGCCCATAGACAGAAAAGTCAGCATGACTTGAAAAAAGAGTCACTAGGTTTGAGAAAAGCCACTAGGTTTGGGTAAATTTGTTATGGTGACAATAGAAAATTCATATGATGAGTCAAGGTTATATAAACCCAAGAAACCAGTGGAGCTTGAAGTCAAAATGAAAAAAAAAACAAAAAACCAAAAACAGAAAAGAGGCCAAAATCTTTAGTCTTTCTTTTGAAATCAGAACATATCAAAGTCAATCACTAAGCCAAACATGAGAAGGAGAGAGGGAGGAGGGAGTGGGGTAGGAATTGGGGAAGGATTAAATGAGTACTGTGTGCATGTATGCCTCTACCAGCTTGTACCTCATTAAGATGTAAGATTACAATGCACCAATAATAAAAAAAAAAAAAAGAAAGAAAATTTGATGAACATTTTACACTAAATGATGTAAATTTATTGCCAGGTGCCAGGTTCTAGTAAGAAAGCCACTCAGATCAATGAAACATACCATTCTGTGTGTGTGTGTGTGTGTGTGTGTGTGTGTGTGTGTGTGTGTGTGCGCGCTCATGTGCATGCTTGGGCACGTGCATGTGGTATTGAGGTAAATTGAAACCAGGAGTGTTCTACCCCTAAGATACACCCCATATCTTTTTATTTTTTATTTTGAAACAGGGTATATCATTAGGTTAACACATGCTAGCCTCAAATGTGCAATCTTCCTGTCTCAGTCTCCCAAGCACTGGGATTACAGGGGTGCGGCATCACACCTGCCAACATATTCTTAACCGGGGAACTTTTTCTTCTTCATCAGATAAAAATCAAGCCAATTTCAAGGAGAAAATATCTGATTTTTTTTTTTTTTTTGGCTGTGATATGTTGTAGTTAAACAATGGGCCTTGGGAAAGAATAAAACCTTTTTTGATTATTCATTAGTCATTTGTTTCAGGCTTAGATTATCAGTCGTTCCTAGTGCTTGTCCATTATCTACCAAGAGATGGTGAATTTCCATTGCAATAGAAAGCATCACCCCAAATTAAAAACTATCTCACGTTTTAACCATTAAAGTTGTTACTGAAAACAACTAAGATTACACTGACAATTGCTATAAAAAAGGAAATTATATCCCTTGTCCATCTGCTTGTGATTAATACCTATCTTCCACTATCTTAACACAGTTTTGGAAAAACACATTAGAGATAAATATATAATTAACAGTTTCTGCATCTCCTTGAAGACACAACAACTCAATTAAAAATCAACACCAAAACCCCCCCCACAAAAACAGGTATTCTGAATCTTTTAGGACATTACAAATTATAATTAAGTTCTCTAATTTATTACATACTTTATCTAGCTAATAGCCTTAATTATTGAGCTAAGGCCTTCAATTATATTGCTCCTTTCAATTTTTTTGTTTGGAAATGAAAAGCTATTGTTTTATACTCTGCCATGATTTTTCTTGAAAAGAGAAATTTTTCCTGATTTCTGATTTTCTTTTATTCATTGCTTAATAAATTAAGGGGAAAATTAATATTCCAATGATATCAAATTCTTTAAGTATCATAATTGTAAAATACACTTACATATTCAACATATTTTCTCATCTAATGTAGCAGGTTACCTACTTTCAAAGCAGAATTATTTCTTATGAAAGTGTAATAGGGTTACTGCTGCAATGAATAATTTTCCTTCCTTGTTAATTTGTATGATCATTAAATGGGTGAATTTCTTTTTATTGTCAAGAACTTGCCTCTGAGGAGATGAAAGCTCTGTGAAGATATAAGTGTTACCGAATTTCAGATCAGCAGCCTGGGAGAAAATAGGTCTAGGTAGCATCATTTTTACCAACAGAAAGCTGGGCGTGGTAGCACATGCCTCTATTTCTAGTACCTGGAAAGCTGAGACAGAAGGATCGCAGATTTGAGGGAAGCCTCAGCAAATTAACAAGACCCTGTTTCAAAACAAAAATTAAAAAATGGTTGGGGGTGCAGCTCAGAGGTACAATGTCCCTGAGTGCAATCCCTGGTAACACACGCACACATACACACACACACACACACACACACACACACACACACACACACACTCATACGGCTGGTGATGTAACTTATAGGTAGAATGACCCCTGGGTTCAATCCCCAGTATAAATAAATATATAAATAAATAAATAAGAAAATTAACCAACAGGAAACCAAAGTGGTACACTTTTCTCTGTCAGAACATATGAAACAAAAAGACCAATTTCACCTGAGATTGGCAGAAAATTGAGAGAACATGGGACCCAACTTTATGCTATCTTTTCCAGCTGGTTTCACAGACTCCATTCTTGTGATAATTGCCAATCATTTTCCAGAGTGCCTCACCCTGAACTCATTTCCTCCTCTGGAATCTGAGCCTTTTATTCCCCAGGTGTTATTTTCTGTTGCCATTTACACTTTATGTAGAGCTGTCTTTTCACATCCGCTTAATTGTAAATGGGAGCAAAGAAAGAAATGGGGAGCAACCAGTATTTTTTGAGTGGCTAATATTTTGCAGGCATTTTTAATGGATTTCCCCAGTGCTGCTGAATCTCAGAAAGTCAGAGGCAGTGGTGCCTCCTCAAAGATGGCCACTTTCTCCCTGTAGAAAGATGAGGCTTGTGTGACACTGGGGTTAGCCCAAGAACCTAGATCAAATTTGTTAACATGCTCACAAAACGTGTATAACCTGCTAATGCAATTTCTTCCCTTATGACTAGAGAAATAAGAATAGTTTGCATTTTTTGAGGACTTGCCGTGGGCTGGCACTATTCTAAAGAGCTTTACATGATTGTTTTATTCCATTCTGACAGCAAGAGCATAAGTAGGTGCTATTTTTGTTCCCATTTTAAAATAGAGAATACTGAGATGCAATAAAGGCAGGCTACTTTTTGAATACCTGGCTGGTAAGTGGTGGAGCCAGAATTTAAACCTGATCAGCCACGATCTGCAGCCTTTGCAAGTAACCATGACACTTCCCAGCGTAAATCTTCCCTACTAGACAAAGGCTATAGTGTAAGGAGAAATTGAGTTTCTCAGATCTGACAAAACTGGCTCCTATGCATGCTATCACCAACCGCTGTGGGACACTCCTTATCCCTCCAACCTACTGGGGTTACCTAACCAAGGGAACATGAGACAGAGAAGCCATCTGGCAATCCAATATCAGCTCCTTCTTTGGAAAATTCATATCACAAAAGATTTTGCCACGCTTGCCTAATTAAGTTGAAAAGAAATCCATAGACTGTGATTTCTTCTTGCCAATACTTCTTTGCCATTTCTTTACCAGAAATGCTAAAATCTTTAACATTGCATAGTGTTAGTCTCAAAGTGGCCCAATTGATGGCTGCCTTCTGAAATTCACACTTTTGTGCAATTCTCTTCCTCTGAGTGTGGGTTGCCCTTGTTTTTGGTTTTTCATTTTGTTTTGTTTTGTGATACTAGGGATTAATCCCAGGGTCCTCCTATCTCTGAGCTATACTCCCAGTCCTATTTTATTTTTCATTGTGAAACAGGGTCTCACCAAGTTGCTGAGGGCCCTGCTAAGTTGCCTAGGCTGGTCTTGAATCGGTGATCCTCCTCTCTCAACCTCCCAAGTATCGGGCGCCCCAGGCTGAGCCCTCAGCCATGAGGCCCCAATAAAAGACGCCGGCTAAATGCTACTGGTTCGAACCTCTTTTATTATAACTCTCTCTTTCTGGGATCAAGGCGTTGCACAAACGATAACAAACACAGTGCAGAGGTCGTCTTTCCAAATAGTGCTTTTCCTACAAACTTCCAATAACCCCTCTCTCTGGCAACCCGTCTTCCACTAGCAATCCACAATCTTTCTTCCCAGGACTTCCCCAGCAACCCAGCCAACCTCTTCCCAACCGCTTCTTCTTCCCAACCAATTCCTCCCAGAACTTCCCCCAGCAACCCAGCCCAGCAACTTCCCAACCAGCCTTTCCCCAGCAGCTCTTTCAGCCGCGCTTTCAGCCGTGCTCTCTCTCTATGCGAGAGGTGGAGGTTTTTATACCTGCACCGGCCTAAGCCACGAGGTGTCTCATACAGCTCTCACCTGGCCCGGCCACGAGTCGGGCGTGCTGGTGCATGCGCTCTGGCGTGGCACAGCCCTAGGATGTGCAGCCTGCAGCTGCTTCTGGCACTCTGCCAGGCGCCATCTAGAGGCGAGGTCTAGCCCGCGGAACTAGGCCCCCGACACCAAGTACTGGGATTACAGGTGTGCGCCACCACACCCATCTTGGGTTGCACTTTTTAACTCACTTCCAATGAATAGAGCAGCAGGATGGCATGGGGTTATCTGGAAACCATGTCATCTGTTTCAGGCTTGCTCTCTCTCCGCTTTCTCCTAGATTGTGTTGCTCTGGGAAAGCCAGCTGCCAGGCCATGAGGCAGCACTGAGGAAAAGCCTAAGTGATGGGGAGTCAAATCCTACCAACAGTCATGAGTGACCTTGGAACCTGATCGTCCTGGTGGAACCTCCAAATGCCTGCAGCTTTGGCCACCGCACTTCATCACAGCCTCATGAAAGACCCTCAACAAGAACCATATGGCTAATCACTTCTAAAATCATGACCCACAGCAACTGTAAGATAATATATGTCCTTGTTCACTTACTGTATTATGCAGCTATAGATAACTAAAACATTTCATAATGAGGGTTTATTATGTTCCAGGTGCAAGACAAGCACTTTATATCACATTTGCTTTTCAGAAAAACACCACAAAATAAATATTATTGTTATCTCCCTTTTATATATTAGGAAGATGTGGTACAAAGACTTAAAATGGCTGGTTGTGTCTCACATGTCCTGTGAATGAAGAACTGGGGTTTTAAAAAATCTAAGTATTTCTATTTTTTTTGTAATTTTATTTTATTTTATTTTTTTTAATTTTTTATTGTAGTAATTCGTGCAATATAGCATACATCTTTGTTCACCTAACTCCAGTCAGAATGGCAATCATAAAAAATATGAACAACAACACTTGCTGGCGAGGGTGTGGAGAAGTGGGAACCCTAATACATTGTTGGTGGGATTGCAAACTTGTGGAAAACAGGATGGAGGATCCTCAGACAAATGGGAGTGAACCTACCATATGACCCAGCAATACCACTACTGGGTATATACCCAACAGAATGGAAACCAAATTATCAGACCGATGCATGTGTATCTATGTTTATAGCAGCTCAATTAACAATAGCCAAACTATGGAAGCAGCCAAGATGTCCAACCACAGATGAATGGATTACAAAACTATGGGATATGTACACAATGAAATTTTACTCAGCCATAAAGAAGAATAAAATCATGTTCTTTGCAGGGAAATGGATGCAACTGGAAAACATTATGTTAAGTGAGATTAGTCAGTCACAAAGAGTAAAGAAGCATATGTTCTCCCTAAAAAATCTAAGTATTTCTAAATACGGAATGTCTAACGCAGAATATGTACTCAATGAATTTGTGTTGACTGAGTCATTGATTCATCTTGATCATGTCCAAAATCTGTAAATAAGATAGATCAAAAAAGCAAGTCCCATTATTTATATATACTGATAACAGACCAGTAGGAAGTAGATTTCTCCACCAAGGCTTATTTAGAATGCATATGTATTCCTTTTATTGTTCATCTTAGACTTCTGGTTTTCCTCTATGCTTAATACCTCAGAGATCACAATCGGCCATACACAAGAAGTGATATAAAACAGTCCAGACTTCCAAAGTTTCTTTTATTCACTATGTCTGTACTATGTATGATCTGAACATGCCCCGCCAAACTTATGTTGAAACCTAATCTCCACTGAGACCTTTGGAAATGATTAAGGCAGGAGGGTTCCACCCTTATGAGTGAAATCAGCTCCATTATAAAGTAGATTGAAGGGAGCAGTCTTGCCCCTTCTGCTGAACAATAATGCAACAAGAGGTGCCATCTGTACAGAACAAACCTTCAACAGACACTAAATGTACTGGTTTCATGATCTAGAACTTCCAGCCTCCAGGCTGTGAGAAATAAAGGTCTATTGTATACAAATTACTCAGTCAAACATATTTTGCTTCAGCAGCACAATAGCACAAGCAGATCAAGATACTCTGTAAGAGCTATCGGGACCCCAGGCTGAACCCTCAACCGTGAGGCCCCAATAAAGACGACGACTGAACATTGCTGGCTCACACTTCTCTTTATTATACCTCTGTCTCTGGGATCGAGGACGCTACCCAAGCAGTAATAGTAACAGTAATCGTTCTCTGAACCCTGACAGCAACCATATCTCCAACCGCAATCATCTCTCTAACCCTATTCTCCAGCAACCACCAGCCTCCCAGCAACCACACCACCCAGCAACCACACAGCAATCACACCTGGGGCAAGAGGTGGAGGCTCTTAAAACCATGCAGGACTTGAGCCAAGAGGTGCCTTATACAGCTCTCACCTGGGCCGGCCACAAGCCGGGTGTGCTGGTGCATGCGCTCTAGCATGGCACGGCCCTAGGATGTTACCACCTGCAGCCGTTTCTGACATTCTGCCAGGCGCCATCTAGAGGCGAGGTCTTTCCGGCTGGGCTAAGACCCCCGACAAGTGCCGTCATTACTCCATTTATTCATTCATTCATTCATTTTGTGAAACTGGGGATGGAACGCAGGGGCATTCTAACTCTGGGCAACACCCCCAGACTCTCTCTCTCTATATATATATACATATGATCTCGTTCATATATGATCTCGTTCATATATATATATATATATATATATATTTTTTTTTTTTTTTTTTAATTTGGAAACAGGGTCTCACTAAGTTGCTGAGGTTGGCTAGCTTCAAACCTGGATCCTCCTGTCTCAGCCTCCCAAGTACTGGGATTACAAGCATGCATGACCATACCCAGTCTCTCTTTATTTTTGACCTGAAAGTTCCTGCTATTCTTTCATGTTATAAATCTTTCATTATTATGCTGCTTTAGACATATGATTCCCACTGGAATTTTGTGTGTGTGTGGTATTGGGGATTGAATTTAGAGACATTCTACCTCTGAGATATTTTACCCCACCCCTATTTTAATTTTTGTTTCAAAACAAAGAATCACTAGGTTGCTGAGGATCTCACTAAGTTGCTGAGGCTGTTCTTGAACCAATAATCTTCCTCTCTCAGCCTTATAAGTACTGGGATTACAGGTATGCACCAGTAAGCCTGGCTCCATTGTAATTTTAGTCGCTTCCCAGTTCCCAACTGGACTATGCCCCACTTCATCTTGAATCTCCATCATCTATTACTTACATGAGAAATGCTCATATAAACCCCCTGAAGCATTCTTTCAACTTTGTATAGACCAAGTGTGTGAGATTAAATATTATTTATACTAATGCCATTATTAGTAAAAATAATATGAAAATGTTTGGATTATCAAATGCTAAGAACTGCACTAACCCTTTTATGTGTATTTCTTATGTATTCCTCCTGAGAAGAAGGCAATTTATATTGAATCCACTTTATAAATGAACTCGGGTTCATGAAGTTTGGCAAGTTACCCAGTGTCCAAGGTAATGAATTAAAGAAAGAAATCTCTATCCCAAACTTCTTTTTCTGGCTAGAATGGAATACCTGGTAGCATATAAAATATTCTTTCCAAAATAATCACAAAAGCTGGGTGAAATTCAAAACAGCAAAATAAAAGAAATGGAGATTGACCAAAACATTCAGATACTGAGATGAATCCAGAATAGGCTGTTATTTTTCTCCGAAGGACATATGCCAATATCACAAGAAGACTTTGAAGCTAAGATGAGAAAAGTAGTCCAGAGTTAGGCAGCCTAACAGGGCTGAGAGAGCAAAAATGAATTCAGGAACTGTCAAGGTAACCAGGACCTGAGACAGCAGACTCTGAATAAAAGAGAAGTCCTGAGGAGTAAACGTAACATTCTGTTTATAATGTCACCTGAAGACTTTGACCACTCATGACTGGGAGAATGTATCTGACAAGATAAAGATGTTAATGAAGCAAGCAAATATTTGCTTGTCTCACTTACAGTGCTTGGGAGGTAAAATCATCAAAATAAAGAATTTATTATAAAGAGGAGACACTGGAAAATGCCTCCAGGTTTTCAGTAGAACCCCTGAAAGCCCACCCTTTGCAAATAAGCCTGATATAGACACATCTAACTAGGCCAAGGTGATCTAACTACTTACCTTCTGGAAGAAAATAAATACTCTCTGGAGGAAATAATATTATACAAGTCTTCTATATTTTTTTCGGTGTTGGGGATTGAACTTAGGGTCTTCTACATGCTAGGTAAGTACTCTACCACTGAGCTACATTCCCAGCTGTCTACAAATTTTTATACCTACATCAGGTATTTGTTCAAAACATTAGTTGGCATGCCAGGAAACAGTACCAAATGAACAAATTGAAAGAAAAAATTTTTCAAAAAAAAGAAATTTAAATTTAGAGTTATCATAAAGAGGTATTTAAGTAACCATGATCTATATACTTAGGGAAGTAGATGAATAGATGGAAATTTCACCAGAGAATTGGATTAGATTTAAAATATAAAATGGAAATTCTAGACATAAAAAACAAAAACTGAAGTTAAGAATGCAGTAGATGGATTACACAACAGACTAGACAGAGGGGAAAAAAAAGAGGATTAATTGGCTGGAAAAATAGACCTGGTTGACCCACAGAGACAAATAGAATAAAATGTAGAGAAGAGAGGGTAACAAATATGAGACATAGTGAAAAAGTCAATCATAAGTGAAAATAGCAAAGACAATAAACAGAAGTATTTGAAGAGACACTACTCTAGTAATGGTGAAAATAGCCTTGAAATACTGAAGTAAAAAACAAGACAAGGATTTCACTTAGCAGCCAATGCATTAAACAGTATATTGGAGAACTTATTCATTTTTTGTATTGGTGCATTGTAATCACACATTTTTGTTAGGTGCAAGCTGGTAAAGGCATACATGCACACACTTCTCATTTAACCCTTCCCCAATTCCCACCCCACTCCCTTCTCCTCCCTCCTTCTCATGTTCAGTTTAGTGATCGACTTTGGTGAAAGTACATCATGTGCATTAGGGTGTTTCGCTCCCCCTCCCCTCCCCCGCCATCACCTTCAGTTAAATCACCTTCTTTGCTCATCTAAGGTTTCTCCTTTTTCATCTAGAGTCCCTCTTATGACCCACCTTCTCCACATATTATGGAGAGCATATGATTTTTTACTTTTTGTGATTGGCTAATTATTTTAATAAGAAAATAGCAACAACAGAAAAAAACAAAAAGAAATGGTGAGGGGATGAGAAAAAGAAAACAGACAAAATGTGAAGATTTGGGTATATACCTACCTATATACCAACAATTTCCATAGCAGCATTATTTGAGTTAATTGAAACTAAAAACAACACTCAAATGTCCACCAAAAGAAGATAAAAGAATTGCAGTTGAATCATGCAATGGGATGTCAGAAAACATTGGAAAAGGAACCACGGGCATGTGCAAAAAGGAACCATGGGCATGTGCAAAAAGTCTCAGAAACGACAAAAGAAGCTAAACACAAAAGAATACATAAAATAAAGGCAGGTAGAACAAGAGGGCTTCTGAGGTGCTGAAATAAGGATATGTAATTTTATATTTATATACACATTGATATATGTTAACACAAAACTATTTATTCATGGTAGACAGTATGGTAGGGGGATAGGCATAGAGCACCTGATTACAAGTACTTGTTAAAATAGAGTTTCTAAGACTGGAAGAGGGCCTGGATAGTTTAAAAGCTGAGTGGCACCAACCTCTTATGGAATGGCATTGCAAGCATCTCCCCAGGGCAATCAACTGGTATCCCAATATTGCACACATACATGTCAAGTCTGTTCCAACCTCCAAAATAGTTTTCTGTACTCTAGGAATTATTTTGTCTATTTTTTCATATTATATAATATTTCCAAACTAGACTATCAGTCACAAGGTTATCTTTATCATACCAAGTTCCTTCCATGCAGGGTTCATAATGTAGACATGCCATAGACTGGTGAGATCATGGACCACTGAGTTCAAGTCTCAGTTCCGATACTCTCTGGCTATGTTATCTTATGTAAGTTATTTAACTTGCTGAGCTTCAGTTTCTTCATATAAACAGTGCAAGACACTTAGGGCTTTTGTAAGCATTTTTAAAACTATTAAACTTTAAACTAAAATTTTAAATTTTAAATTCATCTATTACATTTAAAGTTGTAATTTAAATTAAAATTTACTTTAAAGTTTAACCATTAAACTTTAAATTTATTTTAACTGATATCTAAAAATAAGTTGTATATATTTATACATAGAATACAATGTGGTATTTTGATAAATGTATAAATTATATAATGTTTTAATCAGGTTAAACATATATATATATCAACAAACATTTATCAGTTCTTTATGTCAAAAACATTCAAAATTCTTTCTTGCAGCTTTTAAATATACGTAATACATAATTGTCATCTATAGTCAATCTACTGTGCGGTAACATACAAAAACTTTTTACTCCTGTCTAACTACAACTGAGCACCCATTGATCAACCTTTTCTACCTCTCCACCTCCCCTACTCTCTTCAGCATCTGGTGATCGCCAATCTACTGCCAACATTTATCAGATCAACTTTTTTAGATTCTCCCTATGAATAAAATGCAGTACTCTTCTTTCTTGGCGTAATTCACTTAACATAATGATTCCAAGTTCCATCCGTATTATAATGAACAACAGGATTTCATCTGGTTTGTGGCTGAATGTTATTCCATTTTGCATAGATACCACAGTTTCTTCATCCACTCATCTCATGAGTTGATTAACACTTAGGTTGTTTCCATTCCTTGGCTACTGTAAAGAGTGCTGCAAGAAACAAGGAAGTGCAAATGTGTTCTCTACATACTGATTTAATTTCATTTAGACATATCTTTATTTAGAGAAGCCTTCATACTGGTTTCCATAATGGCTACAATAATTTATATTCCCACAAATAGTGTCCGTGGGTTCCCTTTTCTCCAAATACTTGCCAGCCCTTGCTATCTTTTATCATTTTTACAAGAGAAATTCTTATTGGAGGAGGTGGTATCTCATTGTGATTTTGATTTGCATTTCCCCTGATGATTCGGGATGTTGAGCACTTTCCCATGTACTGGTTAGTCATTTGTATGCCTTCTTTTGAGAAGTGCCTATTTAGGTTTATTGCCCATCTTTTAATCAGGTTAATTGTTTTTTTTGGTGTGTGTGCTTGTTGCTATTCTTCAAGTTCTTTATATATTCTGCATATTAACCCCTTGTCAGATTACAGTTTGCAAATATTTTCTCCCATTCTGTAGATTATTTCTTCCTTCTGATAATTTATTGGTTTGCTATACAATAGTGTTCTTATTTTAATCTGGATGGTGAGTTCACAGATAAATACTCTGTAAAAAGTCATCAAGTGGTATCTTTTTATTGTATGTTATATTCAATAATAACATTTTTTTTAAATTTTGTATTGTAGTAATTCGTGCAATATAGCATACATCTTTGTTAAGTACAAGTTGTTAACAACATATTTGCACACAATTCTCATTTGACCCCTTTCCCAATTCCCACCCCATTCCCTCCCCCTCAGGTTCACTTCAGTGAGTGACCTTGATATGATTGTGTAAGTACATCATGTGCTTTAGGGTGTCCCTCTGCCCCATGCGTCCACTACAATTAAATCAACTTCTTTGCTTATCGAGGATCTCTCCTTTTCATCTGGAGACCCTCCTATGCCCCATCTTCTCCCTAGCATCCACATATTAGGGAGAACA